>JAYESA010001335.1:0-49771 GCA_036927795.1 Iris macrosiphon | reverse complement strand
ATTTCTAATTGGATTCAAACTAGCCCTAGTCTCTCTATCTAAGCCAAGTAGACCTAATTTTGGGTGAGGGGGTTTACAATCTACCCAACTTAAAAATAATTTTGTCCTCAAAATTAAAATAAGGCATAATTCTATAAATTATTCACATTCGTATATAAGGCAAGTCAATCGCGATCTCTTCCAAAAATTTAAATAACAGAATCTATTCAAATCCATCGCACTTACTTCAAATTTGAAATAACCGTTATTTAAATCAAGATTCAACCTATCGTAGTCTCTTCTCGATTTTTAAATCATCAATATCCAATTTAAGTTAAATTCATATAACATCTTCAAGATTTAAATAACGCATATCAAATTTTATATCACGATCTCCAACTATCATAATCTCCTTTAGAAAACAATTCTAATCAAATAGTATTCCTATCTTCAACTTATGAATTTTTGTACTCTTCAAATTTTAAATTCAATTTTTATCCTCAATATTTCAAATAGGTAATCCAACGATCAAAATTTAACTTTTAATTCAATCATCAAATTTGAAATTCAATCCGTCTATGTTCATGTTTAGAGTTCTATTTATTTTTCTCAAAATTTAAATCGATGATTCAACCTTCAATATTTAAAATTTAAATCATGTGCTCAAGTTATAAATATTTGGTCCGAAATATCAAAGTTTCAAAAATTCATTAAATACTCATCCACTAACTCCTTCTTCTAAAATTCTCTACATTTAAAATGACTTAATCTCTCAATCTAATCTTACTTGATCACAATCTAAAAGAAATTTCTCTCAAGTTGACAATGCAACTTCTCCCCAACTTATAATTTACCCATCTATCACATAAGGCTATACGTTTAAGAAAGATATTCCTCAAATTATTTAATTAGGTTATTCAATCCTCAAAACTTTAACACCAAATATATCACATATGATAAGCCCTTAATTACAAAAAATAGTCATCAAGTAATATGATCGGCCTATGGGGTATATCTAGTACTCTCAGTGTATCAAACTTATACCAAGCACGAGGTTTCGTCTTTCCGAAATAAGAAAAGACGAAAAATAATAATAAAGAGTTCAAGGGGGAGGTAATAGAATAGAAGTATGGGGATCAAGGCGTTTAAGGAATTCAAAAGGAATTATCAAGGCAGTTATGGATTAAAATCCTATTTTGGTAATTTCTATTCGCATGTTCATATCAGAACAGTTATGTAACTGATATGATATGCTTGGACCTATCTAGAGGGCAAGTACATTCGTCTAAGAAGTTAAGTCAATTTTATCTCAATCCACATAAGTAGTCATGCGAAGAGCGAACCAAGCGCACTAAGGTTAGCTAGACCTTAATTCACTAATTCTGATTAGATAATGTATTAATGTATGCATCCAATAATACATATGTCGTGAACAAGCTCGATAAAAGAACAAGCTTACAAAACTAGGCTATAATAGCGGCATAAGTCAAGGTAGTACAGAAAATATAAATACGCTGGATTATAATGGAAGAAGGTACAAAATAATTCAAGTTTACCAAGAAGATAAGACTCTACAATCTCTACAGTTGTCATACTAACTCCTTGTCTAAGTTGCTAGTCGAACAAATAGGCTATGGGCCTCTAAGTTCTACAGTCTGGATAAACACTATCGTCTTATGATAGTATACAGTTAATGTCATTCAGTTATACTTCATTAATAGGTCAAAAGGACTATGTGATACTAGGTTGTGAGACATACTATCCAACTTAAAAAGTATAAACTAATATTGTGACTGCCTTAAAGATAAGGTAGAAACTCCTGTTAGGGTATACGAGAAAAGATCTTGGTACTTATAAGGGTATCCTATTGCATTATATAGGTAATGGTCACCTTAAGTCTTAATCATAGTGCTCATAGAACAAAGGTGTCAATATTAAGAATGGAAGGGTTACTAGCTCTCAAGTGAAATAGAATATAACTTGTATCGAGGTGGGGGTACAAATTACGTGATTCAAAACTAAAGGATAATCATTAGGTCACAATCTACAAGAATAACTCAAAACTATCAAGTTCTAATTACCAAGCACAAAAATTTAAAATTCAAGATTACCACTATAATCCTAGAAAACTATATATCCTAACATAAAATAAAATTACTTAGCCTACAATCAGAAGGTTTAGGTGGCACGAATTAAAATATGAAGAAAAAAACATAATTAGTCGTCGCATAAATAGCGAGCGCTAAGGTTTCAGAGGAACAAGATATAAAATTAAAATAGAGAGAATCTTGATAATATCATGGTTTTCTAAGGGGAAAGTGGTATGTTAATCCCTGTGTTCGAGGTATGATCAAGGAAAATGTTATATTCATTCCTCTTGGCTTCCTAAGGTACTGTTCTGCTAATATCAAGACAATAAGCTAAATTTATAGTTCTTTAATACTATCTTACTATGAAAGTTAGGTTCAGTCCTAATATTAAATCTTGGATTTTTATTGGTTCCTCAATACTAGGGTCAAACAATATGGTCAAATTTCTAACTAACCCTAGTAGTGTCTATACTACTCTCGAGTCCTTCATAAATATATCAAAAGATAATGGTCAATCAATCTTACATGTAAGGGGTGCTAGGGTTCATTAAGTATTCTAACTTAGTGATGTGTCAATATCCTAGGTGTATCCTTAGTAGAAATATTATCCTAATTATCATCCTAACAATAGGGATTCCCATATTCTATGAGAGGCTATACTCAAGGATCTATTAGGGAAGCACATGAATCAAGCAGGATGCAATTATTTAAATATAACAGACTGGAAGAAAGATGTGTTATAGTCAATTATGGATGAGATCCTATACTCTAATCCTAGGTGCAGGCTTGCTCGGTACAGTAACGTAACCGAGACAATATACTCTCGACCTGCATGGGCCATCACTAAAAATATGTCACACCCTAGTCCCAAAATACGTAGGACTAGGACATGTAAGCATGCCAGCTATATGTATATGGCAACTCCAATATATGGAAACCATAACACATGCGTACGATGTAATATGAATAACAAATCACAAGTGGTATAAACTATCACAAGTCACAGGGCATAACTAAATCTCATCCACAGAAATTAATATAAATAAATAACCAATAACTATGTAACTAAATCTCAATGTGAAGTATCAAAAGATGATAGTCGGGTGGAAACAAATCCACTACCAAACTAGAATATAAAAGCAACACAATATAAGTACATCAACTAACAATCAATGAGACTCGAAGAGAAGACCTCCTCGAAATTATATGTAGCAAGTCTGGATCTGTGCTAACATGAATACTCATGAACATCTACACCTGAAAAGGGAATAGGTCCTCAGAGGGACATAACAAGATACATAGAAGCATGCCAATAAAGTACTAAAAATAAACATCCAATGGGTCGCCTAACCATCTATGTGAATGCAGTTTGAGAACAACTTTCCAACACGTAGGCTATCTGGCCAAAATAGGATTGGCATGATTCTCTTGGAGATTCAGGGGCCTAAAAAGTATGTCATCTTTTGAAGGACAGAGGCCGCCAGGTAATATAGGGGTCACCACGACCATGCATCTCCGGCGGAGCATGCGGGTTACATAAAAGGAAAGTACAAAGGAGCCCAAACGCCTTATTTGTTGTTCTCCCCACCCCATGCTCTAAGCATGTCACATCCATGACACGATAAGACCTCTAATAACTGCCAAGTCTTCTAGCATACAAATTTTTTATCGGCAGTTATCCCTAACGCACGTCCCATACGTACAGGAGGCCAACCCAGTACGCAGTCCGTGTCCTACATGAGACTCACACTCGTGTAACAACTGTGTCACGGCTAATGAAACCTAATGATGCCTCCAAATTATGGGGTGGTCTCGTAAAACTAGGTCAATGCATATACATAATAAAAATATAATACGACTGTTTGTGGTGGAAAACGAAAGAATGAAAATATATTCAAGATAGGGTTTACACGAAATCGCCTTCTTTGGTTTACAAACAAACTTGTATAATTTGATCCTATACGAGGATGTAGGAGTACAATTTATTTAATCTAGGTAAATATTGCTATAGGTGTCTGATCTGCAGTCGATCACTTTAGCCCTTGGACCACACGATGATGAAGAAGTGCCGTAGAAGACAGGAAGCAGCTTCGAAGGTTGCAAAAGAGGGTAGATGTACGATGCCAAAGTCGTCGATCCCTGCTCCTTGCCTGAGCTTCGGATTCTCTCTCTCTCTCTCTCTCTCTCTCTCTCTCTCTCTCTCTCTCTCTCTTGACCTCTGGTTTGATCTTTCTTGGAAGTTCGACCTTGGGTCTGATATTGGTTTTCTTGACCAATTTCCTGACCTCCCAATTTGTCGACCTTGGATCTGATATTGGTTTCTTGACCAATTTTTTGACCTTGTTCCTTATTGATAGAGGTCTCTATTTATAGAGTTTTAGTGACAGTGACCACTTCGTCGGTATAGAAACCGTGGAGTGGAAAGTACATCACCCTTTTACACAACGGTTAAAATAACCAATGCCTGCGTATAGATGATCCTTTTAATGAGCGTATGACGCGGGTCCAACTAAGGGACAAAATGCGTATAATCGCTACGAAGATCATGGCATAAAATCCACGTAGGTAGGTATCCCTCGTGTAGAAGAGGTGGGCGTAGAAGCCATTGTCTGTCACCATGGCGTAGAAGCCAAGCAGGCATAGAAGCCGAAATAAGCGTAGAAGCCGAGTGGTCATAGAGGCCGAGTGGGCGTAGAAGCTGAGTGGTCATAGAGGCCGAGTGGGCGTAGAAGCTGAGTGAGCACCGGAACTGAATGGGCGTAGAAGCCGCTGCGTACCGTGTCAGAGTGCTGATGTGGACATCTTAGCAGAAATTACGGCTTTTGAAGATATAATCAAATCTCTTGTATTAAATGCCGAGATTTGCCACCATCCTGTGCATTAAATGCGGAAGCGTGTTTTGAAGGTCTGCAGCCCTTCTGCGCATCAGTCGCAGAGACGTGCCTTGAGAAACTATCACCGCTCTGTGCATTGGACGTAGAGACGTGCCTCGAGCAACTGTCATCACTCTGTGCATTAGACGTAAAGACGTGCCTCGAGCCCCGTACGGAGTGCAGCTTTTGATGTGGCAAGCGGTTTGTCTACTGCAGAGCGTAAACAGCTCATGTCTGCCTGTGTAAAACAAGGCCGCGTATCCCTTCGTGCACGTAAAAGCAGTTTACGCAAAGGAGAGGCGGTAAATGACAGCCTGGGTCGCAGTGTCGTGCCATCATTATAACCGTCGTCTGGGTAGTCGAGCAGTATCCCTGGGTAGTCGAGCAGTATCCCTTTGTTAGAAGTCCAGACGTCAGATTCATTGCAGGATCTGACAGGTTCACTTCGGAGAATACGAAGCACCCTGGAGTCGATGAAGCACCCTGTTTACGCTGAAGCGGTTTGGACGTACTGCCTTACGTTGAGCTTATATTTCATGCTGTGTTTGGCGGAGAAAGCTCTGTTGCACGCTTGATGGCTCTGAAGGCCTCTGTCTACGCTGCTCTGCATCAATACGCTGCGCATAGCCATCCGGCGTATTTTTCATGCTTCTACAAGACCCCCTTCAAAGCTTTTAAATTCCTCGGAATTTGAAACGCTTTGAATGAAGCATGAACCGCTCCTTGTAACTCGAAACGTTTCTGAATGGAGCGTTGAAATGGACGATGCTGACTTTATGGCAAATTTATTGGGGACCGGTGTGATCTCTTTCGCCTATAAATAGGCTGGGGGGTTTAACCCATTCTTCCCACATTCTCATCACCACACAGAGATGATCGCCGAAGTTCGTCGGGTCGATCTGAGGAAGAAGGAGATCATGTTCTTCCAGCGTGTAAGGAGCCGAAAAAGACGATATCTTCGAGTAAGTATCCACTGCAACGATGGATCATGGAAGGATATCTTAGCCTCCCTTGCTCGGGATAATCAGCAACTTTGTATGGCTGTTCTTCCAGAAGAAGGGAAGGGTCGTATTAGACCACACGGCTTGCAAGCGGTGTCTTCTCCTGTTACCTCCGGGGATGAGAGCGGCAACTAGCTCTGACCTCGGGCATTGAGTTGGGTGGAATATATCAACTCAATCTGTCACGGCGCACGGAGCATGGGATCTGCATAATTTATGCAAGCCCCAACTCTGTATTCTTCCACCGTTGATCATTGCCATGTCAGTCAGTTTGCTGGAACTGACTGACTGCTGGAGAAGATGGATGAAGAATTGTGCCCATTGAGAACCTGTCAGAACAGCTTCTGGGCGATCTTCAGACGACGATGGGGAAATCCTTTGTAGACGGAGTTTCCCTCAGATGTAATCATAAAAAATAGAGAAAAAACCCTTGTAGATTGGATTTCCCTCATATGTAATCATGACTTTAATCTTTAATAAAATCATCTTCTTCTCCATATGATCATCTTGCCATACGTTGCTGTGAAGTCTGAATATGTATAGCTTCGACACGTCTGATTCTTTACGCCGACTCTGTATAGAAAGAGTGCTAGGTCCAGTCTTTTGCGCATAGCGAATAGTCCATAGAACGCTGTTGAGCATTTTGAACATTTAGAACTGTCATGTTGCTAGGACTGAGGAACCGTGTAGAGCTCTGAACTGTTGTTTTCACTTCTGTGTAAACAGAATTCTTGTTTCAGACTTCATCTTCAAGAATGACTTCTCCAAAAATCCCTTGGAACAGGGTCGAGAAAACTGAGTTGCCATCTTGATAGATAAAATATTCGGACTGGAGTCTGGATGAACCTCCAATTGACCCGAGAAGAGTAATTTCTCAATATTTGAACTCTGTATATTTCGGGTACTTGGGATATTTTGAGGTCAAGAAGGAGTATCTTCTGTGTGAACTCCTGTAATCGACCGCCTTGAGAACTGTTCGGATATGCGGAAAGTCAGAGATCCGTAGTGTAGATGAGCTGAAAATCCTGAGTTCGTAGCCTATTGAGCGAAAAAAGCCACCGAGCGTGAGATCATCGATTTGTATCTGCTGATCGTAATAGATCTTGGTAGCTTCTGCTTATCTGAGCTGTAAGTGTACTGCCTTGTGCTTCTACTGAGCATTAAAAAGCGTAGGTTGTAGCCTCTCGAGCATAAAAGCTACCGAGCACAAAGGCATCCGGGCATAAAACCATAGACTTGTAGCTTGCGAGCGTAAAATCGTAGATCTGTTGCTGTCGAGCGTAGAAAGCTCCTTAGCGTAGGAACCGCTGACCTGTTTTTGCACGAAAAACTCTTCGAATTTGCTGACAGTCCACCTTTCGAGAGTAGTGGGCTGACGTAGTACCCAATCATAACCAAATATTAATTGTGAGATTTTTGTTGGGGTTTCGAGGAGCCCGTCCGAGGATTCGAGGAGTCGACCCGAACTCTATATATATCCCAAGCTTTTGAGAGAAAAACTTTTTATCCGTCTTCTGCGAAAGAGAGCCTTCGACTGTTTTGAGTCTTTCCCCTCGTTCTTCTTCCGAGCACTCCGAGTTTTCAGAAATGGTGCCGAAACAAATCCCCTTCACTAAGGGAAAGAGCATAGGTTCTTCTTCTCGTTCTTCTGCCCCAGCGAGAGAGTCTTCGGTCGGGCAAGGTGAACTCTCTTCTGAGCGAAGTATCCCGCCGACGAGTAGCGCACCCGGCCTTAGAGGTAGAGCCTTTGGGATGACAAAGAACGACGAAAAAATTTTCGCACACGTTGAACGTGACCGTGCTAGGTCGTCTTCTGTGCTGATAGCCTCTTTGAGGAAGATGACGCACGGAGACGTTTTCATCTTTTACGCCCACATTTCTAATGTGCCAGCGTAAAACTCCATGTTTTCGCAGTTTTGAGCGTAAAAGCTCTGACTGCCGAAAACTTGGTGTATACTATAAAATTTTAGTCTTACGCTTGTGGATGGGACCTCCGGCGTAATAACTAGAATTTTGGCAGTCCGGCGTAAAGCACGGACTGTATACCGCCAATTACGCTTCTGGATGTGACTTCCGGCATAAAATGACCAAATTTTGTACAGTCTTGGCGTAAAGCACAGACGGTCGTTTCTTGGTCTTTATGTTGCAAGTGTTGTAAATGATATATTTTCCTTGCACTTTTGCAGTTGACTTGCATGAGTCTCCACTAGCCGAGGTGATGGGTTCCGCCGTCGGGATGCTGCACTCAAACTATCTGGAGGATCTGTCCCACGTGACATTTCCTATCTCCGGACCCCAGTATCCTGAAGGAAGGGAGATCTTGATATCGGCTCAGGGCGAGCGGATGTTGCTAAACATGATTAACGAAGAGCCCCTGACGTACATAGACGGAGACCAGTACATCAAGCCGGCTTTTTTTTTTGGGGACATGATTGACAAACAGTCCCAGACGAAGCCCAAGAGAGAACCCTGGGTTTTCCCCGCCGAGAGTGTGGTCTTGTATCTGCCAACGATGCCGAGAGATTATCCCATCTCGGCTTTCTCCCATGCGACACATTCCAGGAGGATGTCGTGGATGCTGACTCCCGATCTTCACGGCAAGCCGGGAAGATCTTTCATCTGAAAGGAGCTGACCAGGGGTCGTTTGTCAGCCGCCCTTCCGGTGTTGTGACGCTGTTCAGGGGACTGTGCCCGGGCAGCGTCCCGAGTGAAGACAGTTCAGTTATCCAGCCGGTCCAATTGTCGACTTTCTGCAACGACTTCATGGGGCGAGGGGGTGTATACCCCAAGGAGAATCCTCGGTGCAATGGGTGGATCACCCCAACCAACCTCCGATGGACTTGCCTAGTTGACTGGGCCTTGAAGCATTTTCGGAGAGAGCTGGAGGTCATCGGACTGTATGCTGCTGTGAGTACGACGAGTGTTGGGTTGCCTCCCAACCCTAACCTGTTTCTGGCACTAATGGAGCGATATATTTCACTCACTGGGACCTTTGCCACTCCACTGGGGGAGTTGGGGTTGGCCCTCCATGAGATGGCAGTGATCTCGAGACTGCCGATGGGGGATACCCCATATGAAGAGTATGTTCCCACCAACTGGGAGTTAGAGGACTCGGACCCTCAGGTTGTGGAGGTGTATCAGGAGCTGATGTGCTACTACTTCGCGTGTACTGCTTTTTATGATGAGCCTTCTGATTTGGCTCACACCACTAAGCGGATGTCCTACCTCTTCTTCCATCGGGCCAGGGCCGTCAAGTCGGAGAAAGTCTCGGGAGGCAAGAATGAGCCCGTGAACTGTTTGGGCGTGCTCAGTGCCCAGGTTGTCGAGGATCTTATGGAGGATACTAAAGCTCCAGATCAGATTCTCAATGACGGGGTAGGAAAGTACCCTGAAGGCACTAAGGCCTATAGTTACTTGAGGCGCTGCCGCAGGCCTCTGTCTAAGGATGCCAGGATGGCTGGCTTTCTCTCCATATGGCTGCGTCGAGTAGTGGTGCCCGGCATCGCGTCCGCGGACCGTATTCACCGGAATATCCTGTGGCCTGCCGTGCGTCTGGTGTTCGGGGCAAGACTGGGCTTGCTCCCTGCCATGGTGTGCCGTATACAGGCTGGTTTGAGAGCCATGACTGATGGACTGCTTGTTGATAAAGCTCGGCGTGATAGCTTTCCCCGGGTAGAGTTACCATACCTATACTTGATGGGATGGTTAATTCTCCACAACCCCCGGGTGATGTCTCCCGGCCCTGGCAGTAGTTCGGAGGGTAGTTTCTTGCTGAACTACAAGGACTCTCCCTGGAACGTGAACACAGTTTTAGACTGTCGGCTAGTGTTGAGCCTCGATCATTGCTGGAAGCTCCTCTGTACTGCCCCCCCTGTACATCATAATCAGTCGGGGATTAGGCTTGAGGATTTAGGTGGAGAGAAGACCAATCTTTCTCCGGAAGTTTTTAATTGGTTGGTCTGCATCAGACCCTCCCATTTGCTGTACAGAAGCGAAGATCATTGCTTCTTCGAGCCCTACTTGCCCAGACGGTTCGCCAGGCAGTTTGGGTACGATCAGCTGCACGTGGGCAATGCCGTCACCAGCTTCAGGTCCAGGGTCGGACTCATTGATGGAGCCAGAGGATGGCGGAATTTTATAATGGGTTGCACGGGAGCAATCTTTATCGTGCCGGTCGTCACACTCTCCATGGAGCTGCGCATCCTCCATTCGTATGCCCAGTTCTACGTGGCGATCAACACCTTCTATCGCGATTTTGACATATGTGGAAGCTTTAGGGTGCCTTCTCCCATGTCTGGGGGAAGAGTCGAAGTCCCCTCGGTTTCGTCTGACGAGGGTGAGGGGTCCGTCACTTCGGATGAGCCTCTGGTGTCGGTGCCTAGGTGTGAAGTGCCTCCGCCTGTGGGGGCTTTGGCAGTCACTAGGAAGCGAAGGGCTCCTATTTCTAAGCAGACTTCCCCTCGCAAGAGGAAGAAGAAGACGGTTGCTCGTTCTCTCCGGATTCCTGGTATCGAGGCTCCTAGAGAGGAACCTGCTGTCTCCCCTGTTGGGGATGTCTCTTTGATTGGAGGTTCCTCGCCTTTCGGAGAGGGACCCTCAGTTTTGGCTGGCGATGCCGGAGAACCCCTGCTTGAGTCTGCCGTTGCTGCCACCGCCTCCGGTAGTGGAACGAAATCGCCTGCGTGGCCGAGGAAAATGAGAGAATCTTTCCCTGGACCAGTAATGGATGAAACTCCTGCCGTGTTCGCGAGCATGCCTAGCGAGATTCCGGCTGACGAGCCTTGACTGCGTCTTGGTGAAGGCTCGGTAGAGCACTTGGTGGTGTCGGTGGGCCCACCCCCTTCTCCAGGTATGACAGTTCGCATTGCGTCATTAAGGCATGGTTTAGCTACGTAGGCTGCAAATGCGACATATATACCGTTGGCTATGGGTAAATGTCATCTTTATGTCTCCTCTTAGAAAGATTACCATCATATTAATATCAACTTTCTTGTCCTCTTCTCAGGGGACGGCGTCCACGGGGAGTATAGCGTTGAAGCGCCTTCTGGCTCTGCTCGGGCTCCTGGCGATGATACGGAGGCGCCCGACTTCGAGGAGGAAATATCTTCGGGGGCCAGCTCGCCCTGAGTGGTCTCGTCACCTCAAGAGGAGGACGAACCCGTTGTCGTGACCTCGCCTCTCGTGAGTATGCCGATGACTTCGATCGTCGTTGTCGTACCTCCTTCGGTCGCACCACCCGCCGAGGCGGCGGCTGCGGCCACCTCGTCTGCAATTATTCCTGGAGGGGGACTCGCCAATATCGCGGCCACTCCTGGCGTCCAATCGGATCTAGTCGCGCTGACCGAGCAATACACCAGCCTCTTTTACACCAGTTTGAAAATGCTGATATCAATGGTGTTGGCGAAGAATCTAGACTTCGAGCGTCTGAAGAAGGCTTCTCAGTTTCCGATTGGGGCGGTCAGGGAGTTCGGAGATTCTGGGGTAGCTGACGCCCTGGAGGCGATGGTTAATGGTTTGGAGCAACCTATTAATGAATACTTGCAGCTGGCTCGGGGCAGTCTTGAAGCTGAGGTCCAGGCCAGATATGACCTCATGACTGTGCGGCTTACTAAACAGCTGAAAAGCTTAGATGACTCCATCAAAGCGCATAAGCTGGAGATGGATGAAAGAAAAGCTGTCGTGGAGGAGGCTCTTGCTCTTCAGACGAAGTGCCAATCCGAGCATGAAGGGAACGTAGCGAGGGCCCGCAAGTTGAAGAAAAAACTTGCTCTGGCAGAGCAATGGGCTTCTCAGTCGTTGGCGGGTCTAGATGTAGCGACTGGTCGACTGAGCGCAGCACGACGGGATCTGGAAAGCGCAGAAGCTGCCCGTGCTGGCTCTCTTCGGGCTAGGGCCGAACTGTCCTTTATGAACAATCCCGAGGCACGGCTGGAACGGGCCCGCGCTGATGCCTTGGTTTCCAGGGATGAGAGGATAGCTGCACTGGTACAGCTGATTCGCGATCTGACCGCTCCCCCACAATGATGTACTCTTTCTTCTTTTTGCTTCCCGAATGTAATTCTGCTCTTTTTGGGAATAAATAAAGCGAATCTTTTCTGACTTTATGGACCCATCATTTCGGAATATAAATGACAGATTTGGGCGAGAGTGATATCAGAGGTAGTATGAACGTGATAGACTCTTGATAACCTTTTAGCAGGACATATCTATTCAAAGGTCGTACGGACATGATAAAATATGATCCAACTAGTTTCGTTTTAGAAGTAGTTTTGTCAGAATTGAGCTTCTCGCTATATTCCACTTGAGCAGGAGAGTTTAAGCATAGTACATTTTCAGGAATTTACCGTTGATAGGAGCCATTAACAGGTCTCCATTAGGCTGGGCTAACCGGTAAGCGCCGTTTGAGAATGTTGTCTCGATCACATAAGGGCCTTCCCACTTGGGCTGGAATTTTCCTTTACTCCTGTGAGTAAGGATCATCGGCCTTCTTACGGCTAAAACTTGCTCGCCGACTTTGAACACTCTTTCCTTTACTTTATGATTGAAAGCTTTGGAAATACGTGCTTGGTAGAGCGCGATACACTGTTTAGCTTAGAGGCGTTTCTCGTCTAATCCTTCTAGCTCTTGAAGCCTTAATAGGTCATTCTTTTCTTGAATCAGCTCATTAGTCACGGCTATCCTGAGTGACGGGATCTGGATTTCAATGGGGAGAACTGCTTCGCTCCCGTAGACCAGTGAAAATAGGGTACAACCTGTCG
The DNA here is from genome assembly GCA_036927795.1 of Iris macrosiphon. NCBI lineage: Eukaryota > Viridiplantae > Streptophyta > Magnoliopsida > Asparagales > Iridaceae > Iris > Iris macrosiphon. Next base: position 37,070 of record JAYESA010001335.1, on the reverse strand, counting down.
GTGTTCGTACCGTTGTGCGGTATGCCCATAGGCATTCGCCCAGCTTCTCATTCCAATCTCTTTTGTTTGAAGAGACAAACTTCTTCAAGAGTTTGATAATGATTTTGTTGAAAGCTTCCGCCAAACCATTAGCAGCTGGATAATATGCCGTAGAGGCAATATTATGTATCCGATTTTTATCGCAAAATCGATGAAACGCTTGGCTGATGAACTGAGGCCCATTATCATGGATTATCCTTCGGGGAATCCCAAAGTGATAAATGACATGATGCTTGATGAAGCTGATTACATTAGACGCCTTTACCTCAGCAAGAGGGATCACCTCTGCCCATTTGGAGAAGTAATCCGTGATGGCCAGTATGAACTGGTGACCTCTGGAAGAAGACGGGTGAATAGGACCAATGATATCCATACCCCATGCTTCGAAAGGCCAGGATACAACTGTAGGATGTAGATATTCAGACGGTTGATGTATGAAGTCTGCATGAACCTGACAGGCTCTGCATTGTCTTGCATAGCTGATCGCGTCTGCGATCATAGTGGGCCAGTAATAGCCCATTCTCCTGATACGATCCTGTAGCTTAGGACCGGGTTGATGCGCTCCGTACACGCCGTTGTGAGCTTCCCGGATAATCTGTTGTGCTTCGTCGTTAGAGAGACATCTCAATAGCAGTCCGTCGTAGGTCCAGCGATATAGGCATTGTGAAGATGCATCGAAGTAGAAGCGTAATGATCGTCTTTTGACGGATACTGCTTCTTTGGGGTCCTCCGGCAAGATTCCGTATGCGACAAAATCTATGAAGGGACTTCTCCAGTCTTTTCTAGGGGGATCTGTGTTCACAGCGTAGCTACGTTCTATGTGAAAGTTGTTCTTCACATAGAATAAATCTCTGTTAAGAAGGATTACCGAATCCTGTCTTCTTATAGGAGTGGCTAAATCCGCAGCTAGACTGGCTAGGGCATCAGCTTCCAGATTCTGAGATTGAGGTACATGCTCTAGGAAGAATCCTTTGAATGTCATGGCTATCTCGATCGTTGCTTGGTGATAGGGGATGAGGTCTGGATTCCGGACTTTATATATTCCCCTGACTTGATTGACGATAAGCAGAGAATCACCGAAAGCTTCCAGGGACCCGACCCCCAACTCTTTGGCGACTTGGAGCCCGATTAGCAGAGCGTTGTACTCTGCCACATTGTTGGAGCATGGCTCGCTAAGAGAATATGCTCGGTAGATGACGAGTTTATCAGGAGTGACCAGGACGATTCCTACCCCTGAAACCACGTTTCCCTTGGGACCAGTCCTGGAGGCGCCGTCGAAGAATAGTTGCCATGCGTCACTTTCTATTGTGAAATTATATTCTACAACTTCGTCAGGGATGTCCTCGTATAATTTGGAGGCCTCCGGGGTCGGATGAGCAGCTAGGAAGTCGGCCAGCGCTTGGCCTTTGATAGACTTCTGCGGGACGTATACCATGTCATATGGTGTTAACAGCATCGCCCAAGTCGCGAGTCGGGAATTAAAATTACTTGGCTTGCTCATCAGTACTCAAAGAGGGTTGATCCTGGAGATGATATGAATAGTCTGGCCGGTGACATAGTGCCGCTTCTGGATAGCGAACATCAGAGCCAAGCATTCTTTCTCCACTGGATTGTACAGGTATTCGGCTCCGACCATCATCCTGCTGAGGTAGTAGATAGCCTGTTCATGACCCATATCGTTCTTCTGTGCGAGAAGAGCTCCTAGCGAATGATCCATCGCTCGAACGTACAACAAGAATGGTCTTCCCATGAAGGAAGGCACCAGGACTGGCGGACTGGTGAGGTAGCATTTGATATCTCCGAACGCTTGTTGACAGGTTTTGTCCCATATGAAGGATACACCTTTCTTCATAAGATACGAAAAGGGCTGACATCTTCCCGAGAGGTTGGATATGAATCTCCGGATATAAGCCAGACGGCCTTAAAATCTCCGGAGTTCCCTCAGATTGTGGGGCGGTCGCATTTCTACGATGGCCTGGACTTTGTCAGGGTCCACTTGGATGCCTTTGGCGGTAATGACAAATCCCAGGAATTTGCCACTAGATACACCCAGAAAGGACTTTGTAGGGTTCATCTTGAGTTGATGTTGGCACATTAACTCGAATACCCTCCTCAAGTCTCGAATGTGATCATCTTTGAGGCGGCTCTTGACGGTTATGTCGTCCACGTAACATTCTACTATTTTGCGTAAATGCTCATGGAATATGTTACTCATAGCCCGTTGGTATGTGGCCCCGACGTTCTTCAATCCGAAGGGCATGACCGTATAGCAATATACCCCCAACGAGGTCCGGAAGACAGTGTGCTTTTCGTCTTTGGGATGCATCTTGATCTGATTGTATCCTGAGAATCCGTCCATGAAAGACATGCATTCAAAACCGCAGGTGTTGTCGATCATGATGTTCGTGATGGGAAGAGGGAACTCATCCTTGGGGCAGGCCGCATTCAGATCTCGGTAATCGATGCAGATACGTATTTTCCTATTTTTCTTTATGACTGGGACAACGTTGGCGACCCAGTCGGGATGTTGTTCTTCCCGGATGAAACCACAGGCTATCAACTTCTTGACTTCAGCTTTGATGGCGTCCATCATATCCGGGCGGAACCAGTGTTGGTGCTGCTTCACAGGCTTTGAATCGGTCAATATGTTGAGTTTGTGAGTAGCCACCTTTGGGTCAAGGCCTGGCATGTCCTCATAATCCCATGCAAAGACGTCGATATACTCTTTTATCAGCTGGATAACTTCTTTCCTTTCAGCTGGGGAAATATTGTTACTGATAAATATCGGCTTTGGCGAAAGTTCACCCCCAATATCAACCTGGGTAACTTCGTCTTTGGTAGGAGGTTCCCTTTGCTCGAAGCGGAATTCCCACTGCGTATCCATTTGTTGGGCCCAAGAGTCATTCTCAAATGGCTCAGGATCCTGTTCATCTGCTTCAAAGGGATCTGCCACTACCATATTCACTGATAGTGTTTGTTCGAGAGCATCAGGTGAGTCGGAGGGCGACGAGCCATTCTGAGAAGAGGAAAAGATGTCCTTATCTGACTTAGAAGTTGTAAGGGAGGTGGCATACCCTAACCCAAAATGAGTTTGCTGATAGCGGGGGTCGCCGCACAGAGGCGTTCGTCTGCCTCTCCCGTAGTTGAGGCCTGGCTTCCGCTCTAAGTCGTAGCCCATGTTTTGTATGATCCTCAACGCTTGTGGGCTGTATCGGTGAACTTGTATTTTTCCAGCATCGTCATTGAAAGGATCTTCCTGGATAGCCGGTTGATTGCGCATGCGGCCGAAGACTATTGATCGCTGGCTGCTGCAGGTAGGCGGGACAATGAAGATAGAATCCTCATGTGGTCCATACGTCGTGGCGACGTTGGATGATGACGCTACTTCCCAGACATACGGACGGTAGGAGTTCATAACTTCCAAGAATTTTTGTGCTATGGGTTCTACCTCGTCACGGGGAGTGGATTCCTTATTTGGATTTTGAGCGCCAATATACTGGAAAAGTGGATGTTTATTATCATCTGGAACTCCGTTCCTAGTTGCATTTACATCGGTCGGCTGCCTATCGTACCGAAGGTTGATGACCAGGGGTGGAGGCTTCTGGTTCAAAGTGATCACTAGAGGATCACTCCCTTTTCCTGACCTGGTCTTGTTCAGGTGAATAGCCATAGGCTCTATGGGTTTCGGACGAGTGGTTCATCCTTTCACCTTGATTGATAGCGGTAGTGTGGCAGAGGGTTCTTCTGGCTCCCGGTGGGATTCCTTCTCTGCCTTGCCTGACCCTTCTTCCGTGTGGTCTTAAGAATACAACACGGCATCGGAATAGTAGGATTCTACTTCTTTAAATGGGTTTAGGTCAACAAACTCCATCTGTACTGTTCCTTGGGGGTCTACATATTTAAGACATTGATGTAGAGTTGAAGGAACGATGTTGTGGTCGTGGATCCACAGTCTTCCTAGTAAAATGTTGTAGGATACCTCTGAATCGATGACGTAATATGTGGCCACCTATCTAAGGTTGCCAATCTGGATCCTCAGGCAAATTTTCCCCAATGGCTTACTTCTTCCGGCATTGAAACCCACGATTGTAGTGGAGGTGTAAGCCAATTCGCTGGTAGGAATCCTCAGCGGTCTGAGCAGACTGTGAGGGATGATGCTGATCGACGATCCCGAATCTATGTGAATCCGATCGACCTCCATAGAACCGACGTATCTGGTATAATAGAGGGGCCTGTCATGCCTGTTATATTTTAACAGCATGTCGTCTTGAGTGAAAGTGATATTTGGGACCATTTCCATTACACTGTGGCATTGAGGACATGACACCGGTTCTTTGTCGTGGGACTTGAGCTGGGTCAAGCATGCCTCCTCCTGCATCAGTGCTTCACTCAGGGCTAGACGAGTATCTTAGGAGAGCCTGAGTAGCTCGAAGATGGACAGCCTGGCTGATGTATTAGCCAGTTGGGCCAGTATGTCAAAGTTGTATGGCTTCTCTAAACCTTTGTTTGGAATATTTTTCACAGGTTTATCAAAGCGCACTTCTCTTTGCTTCCCCTTGTCCGCCGGAGTTGGTTTTGAAGGACCGGCATCTGGTACGACGGGGTCTGGTCCTGAAGGTTTGGCAGCTGAAGCGTCCGCCGGTGCATCTTCCTGACTTGCTCCGTAGTCGTCGAGGTAGGCTTTCCCTGAACGGGTTGCAGCAAATACCTCGTCTTCGTCTGATGCCGAAGAAGTTGCGACCATATGGCATGGTTTGCATTTGGAGCTCTTTCTAGACGTAGCCTTAGTAGCTTTAGTCTCCTCCTCGAGCTCTGACACCAAATCCGGATGAACCCACATAATCTCGCCCTGCCGGGTGGTTAGGGGTACCAGATCATAATTTTGACCCCTAGCCGGAGGGAGATTGACGATGTTCATCGTGGTCCGGGAAATAGGTGTGACACCGTTCGAGACTTCTTGGGAAGGCAGGTTGTCAAACCGCAGAGAGACCATGTTGGCCGTGACCGTCTTCTCGGTGTTGTGCAGAGTGATGGCTTTAGCATCGATAAACCCCTGGATCTTCCTTTTCAGTATGTAACACGCCTTTGTCGGGTGGTGCACGTATCTGTGGAAGATGTATTATTTGGGGTCGTTAGTACTGCCGACTTCTTGGGGCCGTCTTAGCTCCGGAAGGGTGATCTTGCCACTTTTGACGAGACACTCGAATATACTTAGGATATCGTCATCGTCGAAAGAGTAGACTTCGACGGGCCTGGAGGTCCCGGGTCTCGCTTGTGCGGCCCGCAGTCTTTTGTCTGGCCGTATTGATCGCCAGAGCTTCTTTTTCCTTAGAGCTGCGAGGATGGTCGCTGCTGGGAGATGACCTTTTGCCTCTGTCAGAGGCGGAGATCATGATGCCATTGTCGCGTGCCTTACGACTGTTGTCTTCGGCGGCTACTGCCGAGATGATGAACGAGGGCCAATCATGGAACTGATATGGTCCTGTAAACACCGAGACTACGGGAAGGAGGTTCTTCCTACAAATGTCTACTAACGCAGAGTCTGGAACTCCTGGGGGCATCTGTAAGGTGGCCTGACGAAAATGTTCGACGAAGGTGCGAACGTCCTCCTTTTCCCTCTGCTTGACTTCGATGAGAGAGGACATAGACATGTCTATTCCTCCCTCGTAGAATCGCGTGAAGAATAAAGCTTTGAAGTCTTTGAAGGAAGTAATGCAGTTGTCCGCCAAGCTACGGTACCACTGATAGGCTACTCCTGAGAGGCAGCCTTTGAACACCCGAGTGAGGAGGTCGTCGTTCCCTTGTAGCAACATCGTCATCATACTGAAATAGTTTATGTACTGACTTGGTGATGTTTTTCCCTCGAACAGAGCCATAGTCTGAGGTTTGTACCTCAGAGGGAAAGGGACCTCTTCCCAGATAGCTGGGTAAGGCTGGTTGATTCTCAGTTTCTTGAGCTGATCTTTGTGCTTCAAGGCGTCAAACTGGGCTTTCAACTTTCGTACTGCCTGCATCAGATTTTCAGTCGAAAGCGGGACTACGGTGTAGTGCGGAGTCGGTTGTATCGTAACTCCAACGGGAGGTAATGCATTCTCTGAGTGAGGAAGCGGAGGAACTGCTGACTCTTGATCTAGAGCAGGCTCTTGGCTCGGGTTGGATGGTGGTAAGTCCACCCCCACACGTATCTGAGTTGGCGGGACCGATGCTTGAGCCATGGCAGTTGCGTGCTGAGTTAGCATCATTTGGTGATGTTCTCCATTATGAATTGCATTTGTTTTAGAGATGTCTCTAGTATAGTGATGCGTTGTTCCGCGTTTCCTGACGGTGAAGCTTCCTCGAGTTCATCTTCAATGGCATAAACTCCCATTTCCCTAGGCATCGTCGAAGGATGCGTATAGGTTGTTGCAGAAGTCGACTCTATACTCTCAGTATTTGATTCGGGGGAATGGCGACCCCCAGCGTCGGAATCAGAGGAGTACAAAGTCAGTTGTTGTGACCTTGAACTAGTGTTCTGGAACACCACATCTTTAGTGTCTCTGAGGAGCACGTTGGATCTCCTTCGGCTCGGAGTTCTAGAGGATGGACGTCTCGAGCCTGAGCTTCCTCCAGGTATACGCGAAGCCATGTTCACGGATGCGTGAGCGGGCTCTTCTTCCTGGAAAGACAGAGAGTAGCTCAACCGGTCGAAACCCGACTGTTTTGCTTTAGAACAGCAGCAGTCAATCACAATCTTATGACTATTACAACATTGCTCGCCAGGGGGCGTAATAGACATGTTGGAAGGTCCCCTTTCCTTACGCGTCTGGATTAGATATTTGTGCAAGTCAGGAGGAGTAGAAGAAGAAGACGACGGCTTGTTCCTTCTGTTCCCATCAGTGGGCAAGCGGAGACCGGGCACCGTGGTTTTCCCTGTGCCACCTGTGTACAACAGGTTGGCCATCTAGGTGGCGGATAATCCCCGGGGAGGGTGTCTTTCCGCAATCTGAGCATGCTTTACACCGTGGGACTTCGCCTGGCGTAATTTGGAGATCTGCTCAGACTGGCGTAAAGCTGAAGAGGTCCTCAATCGGCCATCGGCTTCCCGCGTAATCCGGAGAGTAGGTAGATTGCTCCCTCGCTGGCGTAAAGGCCGAGAAGTTGAGTACTCTGCCGCTTGCTTCCCCTCGCGGAAATCACAGCGCTCATCTGGTTCCTCATAGAGGTCAGATGTTGTCTTGCGCATGGAGCGTAATTTGTACTTCCAATTTGGCGCTGAGGCATCATTAGAAGTTTTGTCTGTACCGTGTATAGCGGAAGACTGGTTTCTACGCGTAGAGCGCAGTGGATACCTTTGGGTTAGCGCTGAGGCTTTGCCCAAAGTTTTGTCTTTACCGTGCGTAACGGGAGACTGGTTTCTACGCGTAGAGCACAGTGGATACTTCTGGGTTAGCGCTGAGGCTTTGCCCGAAGTTTCGTCTGTACCGCATGTAGCGGGAGACTAAATTTTACGTGCAGGATACGGAAGGAGCAATGCTACAACCTCATTGGTCGGAGAGATCGGAGAGTCCACAGGAATGGTAGAGGATGTCTTGGGCATCCAGACCTTGCGCAGCTTCCTGTTGTCTTGAACGGAGAGAGGGTGAGAGCTACCCTCGGTTCGAAGCATGTCTTCGTAGGCAGACTGGTCGAATTGGACGACCAGTGTCTTCTTCACGGTTCCTACAGATACCGCATTGTATTGAGCAATTACTTCCTCATCAGAAGAGAAAGACGTCCCCAACAGAGTCGCCATCTTATTTGTGGTGGAAAATGAAAAAATAAAAATGTATTCAAGATGGGGTTTACACGAAACCCGCCTTCTTTGGTTTACAAACAAACTTGTACAATTTGATCCTATACGAGGATGTGGGAGTATAATTTATTTAATCTGGGTAAATATTGCTATAGGTGTCTGATCTGCAGTCGATCACTTTAGCCATTGGACCACACAATGATGAAGAAGTGCCGTAGAAGACAGGAAGCAGCTTCGAAGGTTGCAAAAGAGGGTGGATGTACGATGCCAAAGTCGTCGATCCCTGCTCCTTGCCTGAGCTCCGGATTCTCTCTCTCTCTCTCTCTCTCTCTCTCTCTCTCTCTCTCTCTTGACCTCTGGTTCGATCTTTCTTGGAAGTTCGACCTTGGGTCTGATATTGGTTTTCTTGACCAATTTCTCGACCTCCCAATCTGTCGACCTTGGACTGATATTGGTTTTTTGACCAATTTTTCAACCTTGTTCCTCATTGATAGAGGTCTCTATTTATAGAGTTTTAGTGACAGTGACCACTCCGTCGATATAGAAACCGAGGAGTGGAAAGTACAGCACCCTTTTACACAACGGTTAAAATAACCAATGCCTGCGTATAGATGATCCTTTTAATGAGCGTGTGATGCGGGTCCAACTAAAGGACAAAACGCGTATAATCGCTATGAAGATCACGACATAGAAGCCACGTAGGTAGGTATCCCTCGTGTAGAAGAGGTGGGCGTAGAAGCCAATGTCTGTCACAATGGCATATAAGCCAAGCAGGCATAGAAGCCGAAATAGGCGTAGAAGCCGAGTGGTCATAGAGGCCGAGTGGACGTAGAAGCCGAGTGGTCATAGAGGCCGAGTGGGCGTAGAAGCCAAGTGAGCACCGGAACTGAATGGGCGTAGAAGCCGCTGCGTACCGTACCAGAGTGCTGATGTGGACGTCTTAGCCGAAATTACGGCTTTTGAAGATATAATCAAATCTCTTCCATTAAATGTCGAGATTTACCATCATCCTGTGCATTAAATGCGGAAGCGTGTTTTGAAGGTCTGCAGCCCTTCTGCGCATCAGTCGCAGAGACATGCCTTGAGAAACTGTCACCGCTCTGTGCATTGGACGTAGAGACGTGCCTCGAGCAACTGTCATCGCTCTGTGCATTAGACGTAGAGACGTGCCTCGAGCCCCGTACGGAGTGCAACTTTTGATGTGGCAGACAGTTTGTCTACTGCAGAGCGTAAACAGCTCATGTCTGCCTGTGTAAAACAAGACCGCGTATCCCTTCGTGCACGTAAAAGCAGTTTACGCAAAGGAGATGGCGGTAAATGACAGCCTGGGTCGCAGTGCCATGCCATCATTATAGCCGTCGTCTGGGTAGTCGAGCAGTATCCCTGGGTAGTCGAGCAGTATCCCTTTGTCAGAAGTCCAGACGTCAGGTTTATTGCAGGATCTGACAGGTTCACTTCGGAGAATACGAAGCATCTCTCGTACACTTCAATGCTGCGTTACAAGAGGATAGGTTTTACGCCCAGGAGTCGATGAAGCACCCTGTTTACGCTGAAGCGGTTTGGACGTACTGCCATACGTTGAGCTTATATTTCATGCTGTATTTGGCGAAGAAAACTCTGTTGCACGCTTGATGGCACTGAAGGCCTCTGTCTACGCTGCTCTGCATCAATACACTGCGTATAGCCATCCGGCGTATTTTTCATGCTTCTACAACGACGCCACCGTCGTTGCACCCAAGTTTTCTTGGACGCGCAGTTTAATAGCAGTTAAAATATATTAACTAAATTGCAGAAATAAAATGCATGCATCATATGGAATATAAATTACAGTACAATAGCAAGGTATACTTGCTTGGCAAGAATCTACGTAGTACCAATAACCTTCTCCAGAAGTCGCGCAGAACAATCCAATGGTCCTATATACATATGATATAATACAATACAATATCAGCCATTACACTAGCACGTACACAACCATAATACACTGGACTCAGAGGGTACGCTTGGGGTGATACTGGTCAACTAACAGGGTCAACTGTGCATCTAATTATGCGGGTGTCATGTCTTTGATTTGATGCGCATAATCTGACAGTCAATCACTAACCTGTCTAAGCAAGTACGTTAATGTACACAAGGCAGTTGACTCACAAGTTCTTAGGGTCAACATGGTCAAGGTAAATACGTGATGATCCACAGTATCCTAGGGTCGTACAATATAAATACATATATAGTCATAATTGGTATTGCATTAAATTCCTACATAATATATATATATGTATATATATATATATATATATATATATATATATATATATATATATATATACAAAATATATAGTTATATACCAAATTGAACAATATACGCATATACGTATACGTAAACGAGTTGGATTCACCGACTCAGGGTCTGATGTCAACTAACTGTCATAAAGTAATATTAATGTCCTAATAGCATACACACAAGCGCACATAAAAAGGAGAAGAGGGACATGTTCGAACCTCAGGGTTAGCGTGCACAGGCATGAGAATCGGGGGTGACTGCTGCAGGTTGTCCTTGGCGAGGGTGACGAGTCCACGATGACGACGTTGATATCGATGTTGATAATGATGTCGAGGGTACTGATGATGGGGATGATGTTTGTGATGATTAGGTTAATGATTAGGATGTTAATGGTGATGATGATGATATGATAGGGATGATGGTGATATTGAAGATGATGATAGGGATGATGGTTAATGGTGATGATGATATAGGCTATGATGGTGATGAAGGGGGTGAGGTTGCTTCGGCTAGGGGGAGGTCCGATGAGAAGGAGGAGGACAGGGAGCAGGGAGAAGGTGGTGGTGTTAATGGTGGTTCAGGGGGTCCGGCGAGGTGAGTGTGAGAGAGGAGACGAGGTGGTGGTGTGGTTCAGGCGGGTCAGCGGGGAAGTCGTCAAGGAAGAAGGTGGAGTCGATGATGGTGATGGTGGCGATGGTGAACGACTCAGGAAGACGGAGGAGGATGACAGGGAAGTGGGGGATTGGGGTTGCTGTCGAGGAGTCGTAGAAGGAGGCCAGGGAGATGAAGAAGACGACGAGGGAGAGGAGGATCCGGCGGGAGGTCGACGGAGGAGGAGTTGAGCAGGGAGGACAGGGAAGAGGAGGAGGTCAGGGAGGCTGAGGGAGAACGGGGTGCTCCGGTCGGCGAGGTGCTGTCGAGGTTGGGGTAATATTGCAGAGGGAGGTGCGGCAGAGGAGATCGGTTCAGCAGGGTGGTGTCAGATTGTGCGGGCCACGTTCTGGTCGGGTGTTGCAGTGCAGGCGGGGGTCCAGTCGAGGAGGAGTTGGCCAGGTGGAGAAGAAAGAGGTCTCGGGTGCTCCGGTGGTGCTCCAGCCAGGATGGTGGCAGCAAGAGGAAGGGGGAGTATGATGAACAGGGATGGGTAAGGGGTCGGCTATGAATAGGTTGGTTTCTTTGGGTTTCTGCAATGAATAAAAAGGAAAAGTTTGTATATTTATACATGTAGAAAGTAGGGTTTTGGGGTTGACCTAGGGGATTAGGCTTGGTCAACATCTTTGGGATTGGGCCTTGGCTTGACATGGGGATATTTGGAGGGCTAGGATTTGCATTGTTTAAAATGCAAGGCTAGGGTTAGATGAGGGAGTGAGGTTTAGTATTGCACATTCCAAAAATCATGGAAAAATTCATATGAAGAAGAAATAGGTTTCTTCATGTGTTGTGTCCAATGATGTGGACACCTAGATGCACTTTTGTATAAAAGCGCCCAATAATTGGAAAATTGCACAAAGATGGAAATTGGATTAAATTAATTAAAATTAATACAAATAGTGTTCTAAAATTAATTAGAAGTACATAGGGATAAAATTAGGTGGAACACAAGTATCATGGACATAGAGGACTCAGAATAGAATATTATCATAAATTAGGTTGCTCAAAATGGGTCAAGATTGTGTCTCCAATTTCGATTGGAACGCACAAGGATACAAAGTTAGAATTATTTAGAATTAAATATAAATGTATGCGACGAATATTGTGCGACTAAAATATAGCACAAGAGAGCATAATTATAAGTTACACCGAGGTCAGAATAGAAGATTGGCATGTCTAGGATAAGGATATAAAATTTGTAGGAAGGCAATGGCTAGTGTAGTGCTCCAATTATCGAAGCAACGTTATGGTGCACTAAGTGATATAAATATTGTATAATTAAATAAAATGTCGTGTTCTATTTCTAATTAGATTCAAACTAGCCCTAGTCTCTCTATTTATGCCAAGTAGGCCTAATTTTGGATGAGGGGGTTTACATAACCATTCCTACAAATTGAACTTGCAGGAAAATCTATTCTGGATGGAGTGTTGACACTAAGATTCATATCTAATGGTGTCTTACAAAATTTATGTTCATTAGCAAATGCAGATGATATGAAGCTATGAGTAGCACCAGAGTCAAATAGTACATGAGCATGTATTTTTCTGTAAAGCAATATACCTGTTATGACAGTGTTTAAGGCAAGCACTTCTTCTTGAGTCAGTACAAATACTCTACCATGTCCTCTTGGTCGTGGGTTCTGAGCATTGACAACTGTCGCCTACGGAGCTCGTGACGCTTATCCACGATTCTGATTGTACTGTTGATCATGATTCTGATTGCGATATTGATCGTGATTCTGATTTCTTCCCCCATTATTGCACCACGCAGCCTTATGATCCAAACTGCCACACTTAAAACATCTAACCCGACACTCATCTTGACGGTGTCCAATCCGCTTGCACCTGTTACAGTCTGGTCGCTGATAGGGTCCCCAGTTGTTATTTGTCTTTTAAAGATTGGAAGCATCAGACCCGCTTGTTGCCATGGGTCATTCGTAGTTGTTCCTTTGGTTGTGTTGTGTCGCCCCTCGAGGATAAAATTTCTCCATCCCGAGAGTCGCTTCGTAGGCTTAATGGTACGTCGTATACTTCCGGTTGAGAACATCATGATGTTAGACCTCATTCAGACCGTCAATAAATCACAGTCGCTTTGCCTCATTATTTGGTATCATATAGCCATCAAACTTGGATCGCTTTAAGAACTCTGCTTCGTAGTCGCTGACGGACATATTATCCTGCTCGAGCGCTACGAACTCTTTTTTCTTCCTGTGACGGACAGTTGGTGGAATGAACTATGCGATGAATACTTACTTAAATGTGTCACGCCCCAGTCCCAAAATACACGGGACCAGGCCACGTGGCATTGGCCAGCTGACACGTTGTAGAAGCATGAAAAAAACGCTTGGAAGATCTATGCAGCGTCTTGATACAGAGCAACGTAGGCAGAGGCCTTCAGAGCCATCCAGCGTAAAACAGGGTTCTTCATCGCCTCCATGGCGTAAAACCCAGCCGCTCTCAAAGCAGCGTTAAAGCGTACGAGGAACGCTTCGTATTCCCGAAAAGAAACTGTCCAGTCACGCAGTAAACCTGACCTCTGACTCCTGACAAAAAGTGCTGCACAGCTACCCAAACGACGGCTGGGAACGGGGGCAGACCCCTCAGGACGCGCTCCATAGTATGATGGCGGATCTCAGCATTTAATGCAGAGGATTTGGTTAAAATATTACCAAACCGGCGCTTACTAAAAAACCACCGGCATAAACCGCTCTTTCGCGTGCAAAGAGAACACGCTGCCTTGTTTTACACAGGCAAACATGGGCTGTTTTACGCTCCGCAGAAGACGAACCGCCTGCCACGTCAAAAGCTGCACTTCGTACAGGGCTCGAGGCACGTCTCTCCGCCAAAGCACACAGAGCGGTGACAGTGTCCCCTCAAGGCACGTCCCTCCGTCAAAACGCACAGAGCGGTGATAGTTTCCCCTCAAGGCACGTCTCCGCATTTAATGCACAGGATGATGGCAAATCTCTGCCAAAGATTTGATCTCCAAAAGCCGTAATTCCGGCTAAAGACGTCCACATCAGCACCCTGGCACGGTACGCAGCGGCTTCTACGCCCATTCAGGATCTGTGCTCCTACGGCTTCCGCGCCCCCTCAGTCTCTACGACTGCTCGGCTTCCACGCCTACTCGGCTTCTATGCCTGTTCGGCTTCTATGCCTGCTCGGCTTCCACGCCTACTCGGCTTCTATGCCTGTTCGGCTTCTATGCCTGCTCGGCTTCCACGCCCCCTCAGTCTCTACGACTACTCGGCTTCTATGCCTATTTGGCTTCTACGCCAAGGTGACAGACATTTGGCTTCTACGCCAACCTCTTCTACACAATGGATACCTACCTACGTGGCTTTTACGCCGTGATCTTAGTAGCAATTGTATGTGTTGTGTCCCCTTAGTTGGACCCGCGTCACACGCTCATTCAAAAGATCATCTATACGTAGTCATTGGTTACTTTAACCGTTGTGTAAAAGGGTGCTGTACTTTCCACTTCTCAGTTGTTACACCGATGGAGTGGTCACTGTCACCAAAACTCTATAAATAGAGACCCCTATCAATGGGGAACAAGGTCGACAATTTAGAAGATCGAACCAGGTCGGAAAATTTGGCCAAGAATACCAATATCAGATCAAAGCTCGAAACTTTGAAAGAAGGATCGAATAAGGTCACCGAACCGGAGATCAAGAGGGAGAGACAGAGAGAGAGAGAAGAATACAGAGCTCAGGCAAGGAATAGGGAGCGACGACCTTCAGCATCGCGCATCCACCCTCCTTCGCAACCTCCGAAGCTGCATCCTGTCTTTCACGGCACTTCTTCAACATCGTGTAGTCCAAGGGCTAAAGTGATCGACCGCAGATCAGACACCTATAGCAATTTATACCCAAATTAAATAAATTATACTCCCGCATCCTCGTATAGGATCGAATTGTACAAGTTTGTTTGTAAACCAAAGGGCACGGGTCTCGTATAAACCCTGTCATTGAAATACACTTTCATTCTTTCGTTTAATACCACAAACAAGATGGCGACTCTGCTGGGGACATCTTTCTCTTCTGACGAGGAAGTAATTGCTCAACACGATGCGGTATCTGTAGGAACCGTGAAGAAGACACTGGTCGTTCATTTCGACCAGTCTGCCTACGAGGACATGCTTTGGGCTGGGGGTAGCTCTCACTCTCTCTCCGTCCAAGACAACAGGAAGCTACGCAAAGTGTGGATGCCCAAGACATCCTCCGCCGTTCCTGTGGACTCTCCGATCTCTTCGATCTCTCCGACCAATGAGGTGGTAGCATCGCTCCCTCCGTGCCCCGCACGTAAAATTCAGTCTCCCGCTACGCGCGGTACAGACAAAACTTCTGGTAAAGTCTCAGCGCTAACCCAGGAGTATCCACTGCGCTATACGCGTAGAAATCAGTCTCCCGCTACACGCGATACAGACAAAACTTCGGGTAAAGCCTCAGCGCTAACCCAGGAGTATCCACTGCGCTATACACGTAGAAATCAGTCTCCCGCTACGCGCGGTACAGACAAAACTTCGGGCAAAGCCTCAGTGCTGACCCAGAAGTATCCCCTGCGCTCCACGCGTAGGAACCTGTCTTCCGCTACGCGCGGTACAGACAAAACTTCCGACGGTGCCTCAACGCCAAATCGGAAGAACAGATCATGCTCCACGCGCAGGACGACATCTGACCTCTACGGTGAACCAGATGAGCGCCATGATCTATGCAAGAGGAAGCAAGCAGGCGAGTACTCAACTCCTCGGCCGTTACACCAGCGAAGAAGCTATCTGCCTATCCTCCGGATTACGCGAGAAGACGACGGTCGACTGAAAGCTTTACGCCTGTCTGAGCGAATCTCCAAATCACGCCTGGGTAAGTCCCACGGCGCAAAACAAGCTCAAATTGCTACTCCTGACCTACGCGAAGGCCTAATCCAGAAGCGTAAGGAGAGGGGACCTTCCAACATGTCTATTACGCCCCCTAGGGAACAATGTTGTAATAGTCATAAGATTGTGATTGACTGCTACTGTTCTAAAGCAAAATGATCGGTCTTCGACCGATTAAACTACTCTCAATCTTTCCCGGAAGAGGAGCACGCGTATGCATCCGTGAACATGGCTTCATGCATACCTAGAAGAGGGTCGAGCTCAAAGCGTCTTCCCTCTGGACCTCCGAGCCAGAGAAAATTCGAAGACCTCCTCAGGAACGCTGAAGCTGGGGTATTCCAAAATACCCGTGCAAGGTCACAACAACCAGCTCCATACTCGTCTGATTCCGACGTTGGGGGTCACCGATCTCCCAGATCGGATGTCGAGAGTATAGAGTCGACTTCTGCAGCGACCTATACTTACCCTTCGACGACGCCCAGAGAAATGGGAGCTTACACCATCGAAGACGAACGCGAGGGAGCGTCGCCATCAGGAGACGCAGAACAACGCATCACTGACCTGGAGACGTCGCTGAAGCAAATACAATCCGTAATGGAGAATATGCACCAGATGATGCTAACTCAGCACGCAACCGCCATGGCTCAAGCATCGGTTCCGCCAACTCAGATACATATGGGGGTGGACTTGCCACCACCCAGCCCAAGCCAAGAACCTGCTCTAGATCAAGAGTCAGCAGTTCCTCCGCTTCCAACGGAAAATCCGATGCAGGCGGTCCGGGAGTTGAAAGCCCAGTTCGATGCCTTGAAGCACAAAGATCAGCTCAAGAAACTGGGAATCAACCAACCGTACCCAGCTACCTGGGAAGAGGTCCCTTTCCCTCCAAAATACAAACCTCAGGCGATGGCTCTGTTCGAGGGAAAAACATCACCAAGCCAATACATAAATTATTTCAGTATGATGACGGTGCTGCTACAAGGGAACGATGCCCTCCTCACTCGGGTGTTCAAAGGCTGCCTCTCAGGAGTAGCCTATCAGTGGTACCATAGCTTGGCGGACAACTGCATTACTTCCTTCGAGGATTTCAAAGCTCTATTCTTCACACGATTTTACGAGGGAGGAATGGACATGTCTATGTCCCCTCTCATCGAAGTCAAGCAGAAGGAAAAGGAAGACGTTCGCATCTTCATCGAACGCTTTCGTCAGGCCACCTTACAGATGCCTCCAGGGGTTCCAGACTCAGCATTGGTGGACATTTGCAGGAAGAACCTCCTTCCCGTGGTCTCGGTGTTCACAGGACCATATCAGTTCTATGATTGGCCCTCGTTCATCCTCTCGACGGTAGCAGCCGAAGACAACAGTCGCAAGGCGCGCGACAATGGCATCATGATCTCCGCCTCTGACAGAAGCAAGAGGTCATCCCCTGGCAGCGACCATCATCGTGGTCCCAAAGGAAAGGAAGCACTAGCAATCAACACGGCCAGGCCAAAGATTGCGGCGACCGTCCAAGCGAAACCGGGGGCTCCGAGGCCCGTCGAAGTCTATTCTTTCGACGACGACGATATCCCAAGTATCTTCGAATGTCTCGTCAAAAGTGGCAAGATCACCCTCCCAGAACTAAGGCGGCCCCAGGAGGTCGGCAATACTGACGACCCAAAATACTGCATCTTCCACAGATACGTACACCACCCGACAAAGGCGTGCTATGTACTGAAAAGGAAGATCCAGGGGTTGATCGATGCTAAGGCCATCACTCTGCACAACACCGAGAAAACGGTCACGGCCAACATGATCTCTCTGCAGTTTGGCAATTTGCCTCCCCAAAAGGTCCCTGATGGTGTTACACCTATCTCCCGGGCAACGATGAACCTCGTTAACCTTCCCCCTGCTAGGGATCAAGGTCACAACCTGGTGCCCCTAACTATCCGACGGGGCGAGATTATGTGGGTTCACCAAGATTTGGTGTCGGATCTCGAGGAAGAGACCAAGGCAAACAGGGCTACCCCCAAGAAGAATCCCAAATACAGATCATGCTACATGGTCACAACTTCTTCTACATCAGACGGAGACGAGGTACTTGTCGCAACCCGTTCAGGGAGGGCCTACCTCGACAACGACGGAGCAAATCAGGAAGGTGCGCCGGCTGACGCTCCAGCTACCAAACCGTCAGAGCAAGATCCCGTCGTGCCAAGCATCAGCTCTGCGAAACCTACTCCGGCGGAAAAGGCAAAACAGAAAGAAGTACGCTTCGACAAACCTGTGAAAAATATTCCGAGCAAAGGTTTAGAGAAGCCGTACAAATTTGACATCCTGGCCCAACTGGCCAATACGCCAGCCAGGTTGTCCATCTTCGAGCTACTCAGGCTCTCCCCCGACGCTCGTCTAGCCCTGAGTGAAGCACTAATGCAGGCGAAAGTATACTTGACCCAGCTCAAGTACCCCGACGAGGAACCAGTGGCATGTCCTCAATGCCACAGTGTGATGGAGGTGGTCCCGAATATCACTTTCACTCAAGACGACATGCTATTAAAACATAATAGACATGACAGGCCCCTCTATTACACCGGGTACATCGGTTCCATGGAGGTCGACCGGATTCACATAGATCCGGGATCGTCGATCAGCATCATCCCTCGCAGTCTGCTCGGGCCACTGAGAATTCCTACCAGCGAGCTGGCTTACACTACCACTACAATCGTGGGTTTCAACGCCGGAAGGAGTAAACCATTAGGGAAGATTCGCTTGAGAGTCCAGATCGGCAACCTTAGATCAGTGGCCACATGTTACGTCATCGATTTAGAGGTATCCTACAACATTTTGCTGGGAAGACCATGGATCCACGACCACAACATCGTTCCTTCAACCCTACATCAATGCCTTAAATATGTAGACACATAAGGAACCGTACAAACGGAGGTGGCTGACCTAAACCCGTTTAAAGGAGTAGAATCCTACTATTCCGATGCCGTGTTATATTCCCATGACCACACGGAAGAAGTGCCAGGAGTGGCGAAGAAGGAATCCCACCAGGAGCCCGAAGAGCCCTCTGCCACACTACCACTGTCAATCAGAGTGAAAGGACGAACCGCTCGTCCAAAAGCCATAGAACCTACGGCTGTCCACCTGAGAAAGACCAAGTCGGAAGAAGGAGGGGATCCTCTAGTGATCACTTTGAACCGGAAGCCTCCACCCATAGTCATCAATCTTCGGCGCAACCAGCGGCCGACTGATGTAAATGCCACCAGGAACGGAGTTCCAGATGATAATAAACATCCTCTTTTCTGGTACGTCGGTACTCAGATTCTGAAACATGAACCCACTCCACATGACGAGGTAGAACCAATGGCTCAAAAGTTCTTAGAAGCTATAAACTCCTACCGTCCGTATGTCTGGGAAGTAACGTCACCATCCGACGTCGTCACAGCATATGGGCCACATGAGGATTCTATCTTCATTGTCCCGCCTACCTGCAGCAGTCAGCATTCAATAATCTTTGGCCGCATGCGGAATCAACCGACTGTCCAGGAAGATCCTTTCGATGACGATACCGGGAAAGTGCAGGTTCGCCAATACAGCCCGCAAGCGCAAAGGATCTTGCAAAACATGGGCTACGACTTGAAGCAGAAGCCAGGCCTCAACTACGGAAGAGGCAGACGGACGCCGCCGTACGGTGACCCCCGCTATCGACAGACTCGTCTCGGGTTAGGGTATGCCACCTCCCTCGCAACTTCCAAGCCAGATGAGGACCCCTTTCCACCTTCCCAGAGCAGCTTGTCGTCCTCCGACTCACCTGATGTTCTCAAACTAACACTATCAGTGAATATGGTGATGACAAGCCCCTCAGAAATCAAAGAACAGGATACGGAGACGTTCGAGAATGACCCCTGGGCTCAACAAATGGATACACAGTGGGAATTCTGCTTCGAGCAGAGAGAACCTCCCACCAAGGACGAAGTTATCCAAGTCAATGTTGGGGGTGAGCTCTCACCAAAGCCAATATTTGTTAGTAACAATCTTCCCCCAGTCGAAAAGGAAGAGATCATACAGCTGATAAAGGAATATATCGACGTCTTTGCATGGGGTTATGAGGACATGCCAGGCCTAGACCCGAGGGTAGCTACTCATAAGCTCAATATTTTGACCGATTCGAAGCCAGTGAAACAACACCAACGTCGGTTTCGCCCGGATATGATGGACGCCATCGAGGACGAAGTCAAGAAGTTGATTGTAGTGCCCCGCTCCGCGTAGGCACTATGTACAAGTAGGATCGCCTTGCTTGCTCGAACGGAAGTCTTCTCGGAGAGTTCCCGACCGATTAATCAAAGTGAGTGGGCAGAACTACATTCTCTGATTCTTGCACGACTTAATAATGAATCTGAGTTTTTGAATGCTTGTTGCTTAATAAGATTGTGTTATAAGAAGAAAGATAGAACCGACTCAGCGTGCTAATAAGAGAACTCACATAGCTTGTCATTAAAACGAATCTGCTTGCTTGCTTAATAAGAGAACTAGAAATGCTTGTCTGAAACGAGATAGAACCTTGCCATGCTAATAACAAGAGTAAAGAGGATTGCTTGCACTTATATCGTATGCTAGACTGGAATACTAGAATGCTTGTCCACAAGAGATAGAATTTGCATGCTAGAGTTATAAGAACTGTTCTTGCTTGTTACTTGTTTAAGAGTTAGCTTGCTTGAATATATTTTATTGTTGGCTTATGAAGAGATGGAACTTGGAGAATAGCGTGAACTTGTGAATCTAGACTAATAGCCCACCCTGAGGCTTAAAAACCTTACGGGGGAGACATGGCTATTAGGCAATGTGCATTAAGAGAGTGAGCTTCGGCTATCTGGACTTGAGCTTGAAATGAGAAAAGAGATAGACTTGGTGTGCATTGTTCATCAGTTGCATGATAGCATATTTTTCTGATAGGGCTTGCATTCATGCATTTGGTCAGGACAACTTGTGCACAAGGATTATCTCTCGAGCGGTTCCTGGGGCACTGGGGATCGTTCGGCCCGGGAAGAGATCTAGATACCCAAGGCTTGTACGTTCTTGGGTAGACCAAAGACAAGTCTATTAGTGAGATGGGCTTGTACGTCCTAACTGCTAATCCCGATGAGGGGACCATCATATAGTTAGGGCGCATGCTAGGCTAGCCTTCTTGCATACCTAACTGTTTGATGCAGGGACGAACAGGGGAAACTAGAGAACTGTATACATTATATTATGCAAATTGTGGCTAACTTGTGTGTCTGCTGCAGGGATAACCGTTCGGCCGTGGGTAAGAAATATTATGAGTTTATCTATAGCCTGCTTGTCATTCAGTATGCATCATGATTTATCTGATAGAGCTTCATTGCATTTGCATCGGTTGGACAATGGCTATTAGTGCAGAGCTGAACCTCAGTCACAGCTGCTAATAGTACCAGTATGTGAGTCATTGGATAGCTGGATTACCGCTGCCAATCCTGAGTTTCTCGGGGACCGAAATTATATAGATGTGTTGCCTCAATCGCTTGATAGAATGATAGCCTACTTGATATGCTTGCCTTGATTCGATATGTTCAGTCTGCTAGATTAACTTTGCCCCAAACGAGATAGATTGTGATGCACAATACATGCTGCGCACTACACGATAGAGCACTGTCCCGAATCGTATGCTTATAGTTTGAATATGCAAAACTGGTTTCTAACTCGTGTTTTTAAAAAGATGTAATCTGACTATAGTTCCGAGCTGCATGAAAAGAACTTAGGTAAAACTAGCAAGATCACTAAAAATGCAATATTTTGCCACAAGTTTACTTAGTGTGGGTTTCAGGGGGTGTAGCTTCTGTTCAGTTGTTTATATCTCACCAGTACTTGCATAAAGTGCTGACCCACCAACAGTTTGCTTGTTCTTAGGTGCCTGTTCGTGCGAGGAAGCGATAGCCGTGCCTCATCCCAAGGAGCCAGAAATCTGGAGTCGATGCCTGGAGCCGCATCGAGTTGTGCCTGCTTTGAGTTGCTTTGTATAAAGGGACATAATGTATGGAACGGTATCATTGTAATCGAGAGAAGAGTGCTTGAGCGAATTGTAACCTCGGCCATGTGCCGCTTGTAACATTTGTGAATATCAATAAAAGAGCCTATTTTCATATGCCATTGTGTTCTTCACTTTTCTGCAATGTTATGTGCCGCTGCTTCAGATATTGAATAGCTTACTTGCCCTTGTTTTAAAGCTTTGGCCTTGTGCAAGCGCACTTTAGGCTTGCACGGCATCACGCCCGTGCGAGGACGATCGATTTTGTAGGGTCCAAAGCGAGGACGAACGGCCCTGCGGGACCGGGGCGTGACATTGATAACCTGCGGTTTCATCCGGGAAGAACAACATCCCGACTGGGTCGCCAACGTTGTCCCAGTCATGAAGAAAAATGGGAAGGTACATATCTGCATTGACTACCGAGATCTGAATTCGGCCTGCCCCAAAGATGAATTCCCCCTTCCCATCACAGACATCATGATCGACAACACCTGCGGCTTCGAGCGTATGTCTTTTATGGACGGGTTCTCGGGATACAATCAGATCAAGATGCATCCGGAAGACGAAAAGCACACTGCCTTCCGGACACCACTGGGGGTATATTGCTATAAGGTCATGCCCTTCGGATTAAAGAATGCCGGGGCTACATACCAACGAGCTATGAGTAACATATTCCGTGAGCAGTTACGCAAGACAGTGGAATGTTACGTGGACGACATAGCTGTCAAAAGCCGCCTCAAAGGTGATCACGTTTGAGACCTGAGGGCGGTATTCGAGTTAATGCGCCAGCATCAACTCAAGATAAACCCTACAAAGTCCTTTCTGGGGGTATCCAGCGGCAAATTCCTGGGATTTGTCATTACCGCCAGAGGCATCGAAGTAGACCCTGACAAAGTCCAGGCGATCATAGCAATGCGACCACCCCGTAATCTGAGGGAACTCAGGGGGTTCCAAGGACGTCTGGCTTACATCTGGCGATTCATATCCAACCTCTCGGGGAGATGTCAGCCCTTCTCTCACCTCATGAAGAAAGGTGTGTCCTTCATATGGGACGAAACCTGCCAGCAAGCGTTTGGGGATATCAAGCGCTACCTAACCAGTCCACCAGTTATGGTGCCTCCCGTCATGGGAAAACCCTTCTTGCTGTACGTTCGGGCAATGGATCATTCGCTAGGAGCTCTCCTTGCACAGAAGAACGATGCGGGTCATGAACAGGCTATCTACTACCTCAGCAGGATGATGGTCGGGGCCGAACACCGGTACAATCCAGTGGAGAAGGAATGCTTGGCTCTGATGTTCGCTGTCCAGAAGACGCGACACTACGTCGCCGGCCAGACTATTCATATCATCTCCAGGATCAACCCTCTCCGAGTGCTGATGAGCAAGCCAAGTGCCCTTAACTCCCGACTCGCAACTTGGGCAATGCTACTGACGCCATATGACATGGTCTACGTCCCACAGAAGTCCATCAAAGGCCAAGCACTGGCCGACTTCCTAGCAGCTCATCCAATCCCGGAGACCTCCAAACTATACGAAGACATCCCCGATGAAGTTGCGAAATATAATTTTGCAAGAGAAAGTGACGCATGGCAACTATTCTTCGATGGCGCCTCCAGAGTCGGTCCTAAGGGAAACGTCGTTTCAGGAGTAGGAGTTGTCCTAGTTACTCCAGATCAGCTCGTCATCTACCGAGCATATTCTCTTAGCGAGCCCTGCTCCAACAATATGGCAGAATACAACGCCCTGCTAATCGGGCTCCAAGTCGCTAAAGAGCTGGGGGTGGAATCCCTGGAAGCTTTCGGCGATTCTCTGCTCATCGTCAACCAAGTCAGGGGGATATACGAAGTCCGGAATCCAGACCTCATCCCCTATCACCAAGCAACGGTTGAGATAGCCATGACGTTCAAAGGGTTCTTCCTAGAGCATGTACCTCGATCTCAGAATCTGGAAGCTGATGCCCTGGCCAGCCTAGCTGCGGACTTAGCCACCCCTATAAGAAGGCAGGATTCGGTAATCCTTCTTAACAGAGATTTATTCTGTGTGAAGAACAGCTGTCACCAAGAACGCAGCTACGCTGTAAACACCGATCCTCCTACAAGAGATTGGACGAGTCCCTTCATAGATTTCGTGGCATATGGAATCTTGCCAGAGGACCCCAAAGAAGCAGTATCCGTCAAGAGACGATCGTTACGCTTCTACTTCGATGCATCTTCACAATACCTGTATCGCCGGACCTACAACGGACTGCTGTTAAGATGTCTCGCTGGCGCCGAGGCACAGCAGATTATCCGTGAAGCTCACGACGGCGTATGCGGAGCGCATCAGCCCAGTCCTAAGCTGCAAGACCGTATCAGGAGAATGGGCTATTACTGGCCCATTATGATCACAGACGCGATCAGCTATGCAAAATGATGCAGGGCCTGCCAGG
Source organism: Iris macrosiphon (assembly GCA_036927795.1). Classification (NCBI taxonomy): domain Eukaryota; kingdom Viridiplantae; phylum Streptophyta; class Magnoliopsida; order Asparagales; family Iridaceae; genus Iris; species Iris macrosiphon. Next base: position 13,002 of record JAYESA010001335.1, on the reverse strand, counting down.
TCCATGCAGACTTCATACATCAACCGTCTGAATATCTACATCCTACGATTGCATCCTGGCCCTTCGAAGCCTGGGGTATGGATATCGTTGGGCCCATTCACCCGTCTTCCTCCAGAGGCCACCGGTTCATACTGGCCATCACAGATTACTTTTCCAAATGGGCCGAAGCAATCCCTCTGGCTGAAGTAAAGGCGTCTGACGTAATCAGCTTCATCAAGCACCATGTCATTTATCGCTTTGGGATTCCCCGAAGGATAATCCACGACAATGGACCTCAGTTCATCAGCCAGGCGTTTTATCAGTTTTGCGATAATAACCGGATACACAACATTGCCTCTACGGCATATTATCCAGCTGCTAATGGTTTGGCGGAAGCCTTCAACAAAACCATTATCAAGCTCCTGAAGAAGTTCGTTTCTTCAAACAAAAAAGACTGGAACGAGAAGCTGGGCGAATGTCTCTAGGCATACCGCACAACGGTACGGACACCAACAGGTTGTACCCCCTTTTTACTAGTCTACGGAAGCGAGGCGGTCCTTCCTATCGAAATCCAGATCCCGTCGCTCCGAATAGCCGTGACTAGTGAGCTGACTCGAGAAAAGAATGACCTGTTGAGGCTCCAAGAGCTGGAAGGATTAGACGAGAAATGCCTCCAAGCTCAGCAGTGCATCGCGCTCTACCAAGCACGCATTTCCAAAGCTTTCAATTATAAAGTAAAGGAAAGAGTGTTCAAAGTCAGCGAGCTAGTTCTAGCCGTGAGAAGGCCGATGATTCTAACTCACAGAAGTAAAGGCAAATTCCAGCCCAAATGGGAAGGCCCTTATGTGATCGAGACAACGTTCTCAAACGGCGCCTACAGGATAGCCCAGCCCAACGGAGATCTGTTAATGGCTCCTATCAACGGCAAATTCCTGAAAAGGTACTATGCCTAATCTCTCCTGCTCAAAGAGGAAAATAGCAAAGACCTCGATTCTGACAAAACTACTTCCAAAAAACATAATTAGTTGGGTTACACTCTATCATGTCCGCATGACCTCTAAATAGATATGTCCCGCTAAGAAGTTTATCGAGAGTTTATCACGTCCATACTACCTCTGATATCACTCTCACCTAACCTGTCATTTACATTCCGAAATGATGGGCCCACAACAGTCAGAAAAGAGTCGCTATTATTCATTCCCGAAGAAGGCAGAATTACATAGGAAGGGGTACATCAAGATGGCGGAGTAATCAGGCCATGAATCTGCCGCTCCAGTGCAGCTATCCTCTCATTCCTAAGGGCCAAAGCATCGACGCGAGCCTGCTCCAGCCGTGCCTCCGGAGTATGCGTAAGGGTCAGATTAGCCCTTGCCCGAAGACAGCCCGTACGGGCAGCTTCCGCACGATCCAGGTCCTGTCGCGCTTCGCTCAGTCGACCAGTCGCTACCTCCAAACCTGCCAACGACTGGGAAGCCCACTCCTCTGCCCGAGCAAGTTTTTCCCGCAGCTTGGAGACCCTCGCCGCATTCCCTTCATGCTCGAATCGACACTGCATCTCAACGGCAAGGGCTTCTTCCACAACGGCTCTTCTCCTATCCATCTCCAGCTTATGCGTCTGGATAGAGTTGTCTAGGCTTTCAAGCTTTGTAGCAAACCGCTCAGACATGAGGTCGTACCGAGCCTGGACATCAGTATCAAGGCTGCCCTCAGTCCGCTGCAAGTATTCGTTAATGGGTTGCTCTAAACCATTAACCACCGCCTCCAGAGCGTCAGCCACTCCAGGATTGCCAAGCCCCCTGACAACCTCGATCGAAAGCTGAGAAGTCTTCTTCAGGAGCTCGAAGTCAAGGTTCTTCGCCAACACCATCGGTATCATCGTTTTTAAGCCAGTGTAGACGAGGCTGGAATGCTGCTCGATCAACGCGACTAAACCCGACTGAGCGCCCAGAGCGGCCACAATTGCAGACGAGGTAGCCACCGCCGCCTCAACAGGTGGCACGCCCGAAGAAGGTGCGATGGCAACAATCGAAGTCATCGGCATACTCGCAACAGGCGAGGTCACGATGACAGGTTCGTCCTCCCCTTGAGACGACGAAACCTCCCCGGGCGAGCTAGCCCCCGAAGACACTCCTGCCTCAAAATCTGGCGCCTCCACGTCACCGCCAGGAGCCAGAACAAAGCCGAAAGGCGCTTCAACGCCATGCTCCCCGTGGACGTCATCTCCTGAAAAAAGGACAAGAAAGCAAAATATCAAACACAGTGGTAATCCTCCTAGGAGGAGATATCGAAACGACATTTACCCGGAACCAATGGCATATACGACGCATCTGCAGCAGATGTAGCTAAGCCACGTCTTAATGACGCGATACGAACTGTCATACCTGGAGAAGGAGGTGGGCCGACCGACATCGCCAAGAGTTCGGTCAAGCCTTCCCCGAGACGCGGTCGAGGTTCATCAGCCGGAGTCTCGCTAGGCGCGCTCGCTAACGCAGGAGTAACTCCGCCCGCTACTGACCTCAGGGAAGATTCTCCCATCTGTTGGGGCCACGCAGGCAATCCCGCTCCGCTGCTTGGAGCAGCCGCAGCAACAGCAGCCTCTAGCGAGGACTCTCTGGTGCCGCCAGCCAGAACTATAGAAGGTCCCCCTCTGAAAGGCGAGGAACCTCCGGCCAAAGAATCATCCCTGATACAGGGAGATGCAGGCTCATTCCCGGGAACCTCAACACCAGGAATACGGAGAGGACGAGCAACCGTCTCCCTCCTCCTCTTACGAAGGGAAGCTTCCTTCGGAGCAGAAGCCCGTCGCTTCCCGGAAGAGACTACCAGGGCCCTCGCCGGCAGAGGCACTACACACCTCGGCAACGACACCAGAGGCTCATCCGGAGTACCAGTTTCCTCCCCCTCATCAGAAGAAACCGAGGGGACTTCAACCCTTCCCCCAGGCTTGGCAGAAGGCACCCTGAAGCTCCCACGCCTGTCGAAATCATGGTGGAAAGTGTTAACGGCCACATAAAACTGGGCGTAGGAGTGAAGGATGCGCAGCTCCGTGGAAGTTGTAACGACCGGCACGATAAAAATTGCCCCCGTACAACCCATGATAAAATATCGCCACCCTCTAGCTCCATCAATGAGTCCACCCCTGGACCTGAAGCTGGTGACGGCGTTGCCCACATGCAACTGGTCGTACCCGAACTGCCTGGCAAACCGACTAGGCAGGTAGGGCTCGAAGAAGCAATGGTCTTCGCTCCTATACAGCAGATGGGAAGGTCTAATACAGACCAACCAATTAAACGCCTCCGGAGAAAGAACGGTCTTCCCTCGACCTGAATCCTCGAGCCACAGCCCTGACTGGTTGCGATGCACAGGAGGGGGAGTACAAAGGATCTTCCAGCCATGGCTGAGGTTCAAAACCAGCCGACAGTCTAAAACTGTATTCACATTCCAGGAGGAATCCCTGTAATTCAATAGGAATATACCCCCTGAACTGCTATCGAAACCGGGTGACATAACCTGGGAATTGTGGAGAATTAATCATCCCATCAAGTACAAGTATGGTAATTCCACCCTAGGGAAGCTCTCCCGCCGAGCTTCATCAACGAGCAACCCATCTGTCATGGCCCTCAGGCCAGCCTGTATACGGCACACCATGGCAGGAAGCAAGCCCAGTCTTGCCCCAAACACCAGGCGCACTGCCGGCCACAGGATGTTGCGGTGAATGCGGTCCGCGAACGCGGTGCCCGGCACCACTACTTGACCCAGCCATATGGAGAGGAAACCAGCCAGCTGGGCCTCCTTAGACAAAGGCCTGCAGCAACGCCTCAAGTAACTACAGGCCTTAGTGCCTTCCGGGTACTTTCCTACCCCCTCCGTGTCATGACCCGCACCCGAAAATCGGGCATGAGTCGTGGGTACGTCCAGCCTACGCCGCAGAATCGACGGTAGAACGCTGTAAAGGTCCGTTCTAGGTCAACCATATCTATCTATATCTCACTGAAAAATCCGGCATGACCTCTCCAAAAGGAGGGCAAAACCACGCAATATATATATAAAATCCTCTCCCAAAGGAGGCAACCACGCAATATATATATATCAATGATCTCAATCACAAAATCTAGAGGAAGAATATAAGCACGATATGATATAAACAAGGAAACAGAACCAAGAGAGCAAGACAATCCAAAATAATACAGTCCAAGCCAAAATAGCTACAACATCACAGCATCAAAAGAATAAGTACAGTCATCCAAAATAACAAACCACTGGAAATAACCCAAGAAACCCACCTAGCTAACTAGGGTGCTATCGGCGTCTCCTCGGCGCACTCCTCCTCGGGGTCACAACAGTCGTCAATACCAGGCCTGTAGAACGTAGGGCAATAGTCCTCAGGATCCTCTGGAAAAAATATGCCCAGTCAGGACTGGAGCGAAGTACATAACTCTGAAAGCAACTCCAAATGCATGGTAAGGTGTATATGACGAGCAATAGAAAAGTAATCAAGATGCACAGGAAATAAATATATGCTGGAGCACAATAAGTAGCTGCAATGTAAACTGGAGAACAATACAAGTAGTGGAAAAGTAACTGCAGATGAGTAACATGAATACTAGCTAAGTGCCTTGAGCACAAGTTCGTTATATGATCGGCTTAGGTTGCACATGAAGAACACTACGATAACTCCGTTATGCGTGAGTTGCATAACCGACATACACATGAATACTATTTTGGCTTTGATCATATAACCAACTCCTACTCCCCTCCCCCACTAATACCATTGGATCCAACCACAACACGCTACGTACATGATAATAGCTCGCGCACACGAAGGCGAGAGCACAAGAAGCACATCATAGCACATGATAATCAATACCCAAAGCACATGATGAAATACACGTGATAGAGTACCCGCTGAACACGGTAAGGGGGATAGCACCTCATGACGGGATCCACTAGTACCAGCTCGTGTAATAATGTGTCAGAATCAAGTATTACAGTTCTAGAACAGGTGATATAAACGCTATCATGAAATGGAAACTATCAGAGGTAGGTACTCGCCTGATGTCCTGAGCAACTGATGAGGATCGAGGTCCGGACCGGTGTCGCAAGGACCTAATGCGAAAAGCAAGAATTAAACAGGGTTCTAAGCATTTAAACTGATATAAAATAATTAAAAACAGGCTTCTAGGGCTATTCTAGGTCGAACGGGTCAAACCGGTGAAATTCGGGTCAAAAAGTCAACCCGGGGTCCAAAAAGTCAACTCTAGGTCAAAACTAGGTCAAGCGTTGACTTTTACGGTCAACGGGGACAAATTTGGTCAAAGCTAGGTCAAACTAGGGTGCCCCTGAAATTCTAGGTCAAACCGAGCTCATTAAGCTACTAAACTCGCAAACTCGCCTAATCGAGATACCGGGATACCCTCGGTATCCGATACCTCGCCCTAGGCCACGCACCCCGCCTAAACCCGCTAAAACCTATGCTAGCACGCGTAATTATATATATATAAATATATAAAAATCACTCCCAAGCATTTTCTAGGCTAATGCTCAAATACCCCGCTCGAAACTCAATACCTTGAATATCTCAAGGTATCGAGATACCTCGGTATCTCAAGGTATTGAGGTTTCGCTCTAAAACCCTCTAACTAGCTACCTAGCTATTAATTATGCACCTAGTTATTAATCTAGGCTAGGTAATATAGTTACCTATCATATTTATATATATCTAAATAGGTATCTACCTATATACATATATATCCACACATATATACCCATTACCCATTTACCTTACCCTACGCATAAATATATATTACTAACTATAATATATATATCTACCTCTAGGTATATATATATATCTATGCATATAGATATAGGTATCTATCACATATCTACTTATCTAGGTAACTATCTAGCTACCTATCTAACTATATGTATATATATATTCATATCTAGATATCTATATATCTATCTATCTAACTTATCTATCTACCTATCTATCAACATATATATATTTATATATCAAACTCTCTTCCTCCCTCGCTAGCTACTACCCGCTGCTACTGCTGGAGCTTCTTATTCCTGCTGCTGCTGCTCCATACTTCGCATTGTTGCTGCTGTGCTGGCTCTATATGCTGCTGCTACTGCTCTTGGCTGCTGTTACTGCTGCTCTTGTTGCTGCTGGAGCTGCTGCTGCAGGCAGCAGCAGCTACTGCCCTGCTGTGGCAGTGGCTGAACCCCCCCCCTCCTCTCACATACACACACACACACACATCCATAAACATACATATATATATATCACTCTCTATATATATATACACACACACATAACTATATATATAACTACTAGATAGATATATATATACACACTCTAAACACTCTCTAACACACACACCTACACTCTCACAAACACACTAATACACACACTCACAAACTAATACACACACACACATAAATATATATACATAGCTACATATATATATACACTTAATATATATATATATCTATACACACTCTCAACTATATGTATATATATCTACACACACTCTCAACTATATATATATACATACACCTATATATATATATACACATACACACACACAAGCACACTTACACATATACATATATATATATACACATAGACATATACATATACAAGTACATAAATATAAATACACACATATATATATAAATATATATACATAAACACACATACATATATATAAATATATATATATATAGACACATATCAATACAAACACAACCACGCACACAACACTCAAACCACACGCCCTACTCACGCCCAACGACCCCGACACTCACCAATACCCTAAAATATATAAAATATAGCCCGAAAACTCTAGCACACACTCTCCGATACTAACCCAACGCGCGTACAAGCCCAAAATGAGAAAACCAAGTCGAAATGGCCGTTCGGTTATTTCGACGAACACGTGGTGCGCGGCTCGGAAAACCTCCTGAAACGCACACCAAACGAACTCGGAATCGGCCCAAAATTTACCCATGCACTCTACACGATGTCTAGATCCTAGAAAATACGCTCCCACGTCGATTCTAGGCCCGTGGCGGAAACGCACACGCACTTAGAATCGGCGACGACGAAAAGCCCCAATTTCGCCCGAAACGCCCGTTTCTCCGCGACACGGCTTCCCGTGTCCGAACGGAGACACGCACTCACCCTCTAGACACCCGACAACGTCTACCTAGGTCCATCTAACCTAGGGCATCACCCAAATTTGGGCCAAATTCGGATTCCACCCGAATTCAACACAAAACCTAATGTCAAAGTCTCTAAACTCACCCAAACTAGTTCCAACTTCCTCCTACGGGTAGGGTTAGGATCTAGGAGGGTTCTACAACACTAATTACACTACATAAAAATAATTAGGAAGGGGAAAGTTAGGTTTTACTTCTTGGGAGTTGGAATCCCAAGGCCAAGGTCTCCGATCTACTAGAAATCACCTCCCTCAAGCTCCAAGCCACCAAATCTAGCTTCCACACTAGATCTAGGCTCCTCACACCTAGGTTGGGGAAAATGTAAGGTTAGGACTAGCATAAGGAGAAGGAATGGAAGAAAGAAAGAAGAAAAATGGAAGAGAAACTCACCTTGAAGAAGAAGGAAGAAGAAAGAAGAAGTGGAGAAGAAGAAGAAGTGAAGAAGAAGAAGAGTGGAATGAAGCAAAGGGGGAAGGGGCTGCTCTTGCTGCTGCTCACTGTCGGGTGTGGGGGAAGGTAGGGCCGGCCACTATGAAATAAATGGGGTTTACATGAAGGAAAGTCCAAAATACCCTCCCGCAACTCGGTTTTGGGTTTCGGGGCTCCAAATGCACTCAAACTAACTCCAAATCTCTTCAACTAACCTCCTAAAAATAAAATAATAAATCTAAGCCCCAAAATAATTCTCACAAGGGTGTGGGCTGGGTCGGACATGGGTCCACTAGGGTCTGACATGGGTCCAGGCTAGCCAAAACCCTAAAACAATCAAAATAAAAATAAGACAAGCACTAATTAATTATAAATATAAATAATTAAATACAATACACTATTTATCAAATAAAAAAAATACCCTATTTTCTAGAATTGGGTAGTGACAAGCCTACCCTCCTTAAAATAATTTCGTCCTCGAAATTAAAAAGACGAAACTAGGACAGGAATGCAAAGAAAGAACCATACCTCAGGGCTCGAAGAGATAGGGGTATCGCTCGCGCATTTCATCCTCCCTCTCCCAGGTCGACTCCCCTGGAGAGTGATGCCTCCACGCGACGCGAACCAAGGGAATAGTCTGGTTCCTCAACACCTTCTCCCGCCGATCCAGAATCTCCACCGGCTGCTCTGGATAGCTAAGAGTAGGGCCCACTGCGATCTCCGAGTGATCCAATACGTGACTAGGATCCGCCACGTACCGTCTCAACTGCGACACGTGGAACACATCATGAACTCCCTCCAGCGTAGGCGGCAACTCAAGCCTATATGCCACGGCGTCGACCCTCTCAAGAACACGGAAGGGTCCGACGAAACGTGGGCTAAGCTTCCCGCCTCCACCGAAGCGAATAGTGCCCCGCGTCGGAGAAATCCTCAGGAACACCAGATCTCCAACCTAGCACAAACAAGGTCTCTGCACTTAGTCTAAAACAAGCAATCACAAGCAAACACAAGAACAAAATCTAGATTCTAAGCTATACCTCGAACTCCAAAGGTCTCCGGCGGCTATCGGCCCAATGCCGCTGCCTGTCCTGCGCCACCCGAAGTCTATCTCTAATGAGCTTGACCTTCTCCGCTGCATCAACCACCATCTCCGGACCAAGCAAAGCTCTCTCACCTACATCATCCCATGACAACGGAGTGCGACACCTCCGTCCATATAACGCCTCAAAAGGTGACATCTCGATACTGGCTTGGTAGCTGTTGTTGTAAGCAAACTCTACCAAGTGCAAGTGATCCTCCCAAGAGCCTCTGAAATCCAAAACACAGGTGCGAAGCATGTCCTCAAGTGTCTGAATGGTCCTCTCTGACTGACCATCTGTCTGCGGGTGATACGCACTACTAAACTTGAGCTGGGTGCCCAAGCTAGCTTGCAGACTCCTCCAGAAATGCGAGGTAAAGCGACTGTCCCGATCTGATACTATGCTCACTGGAACTCCATGCAGTCTGACTATCTGGCGCACATACATCTCTGCGAGTCTCTCTGTAGACGTACCCACTTTGAATGGTAGGAAGTGGGCCGATTTGGTCAACCTGTCCACGATGACCCAAATCGCATCTTTCCCGCCTGGAGAACGGGGAAGTCCAGAAACAAAATCCATTGTCACATGCTCCCATTTCCACTCTGGAATGGGTAGCGGCTGGAGTAATCCTCCTGGCCTCTGCCTCTCCGCCTTCACCTGCTGGCACACTAAGCATCGGGATACGAAGCGTGCTACCCCTCGCTTCATCCCGTACCACCATACATGCTGTCTCAGATCTCTATACATCTTGTTGGCACCGGGATGCATAGAGTACTGGGATCGATGCGCCTCCTGGAGAACCTCCTCGCGCAACGACCCACTCGGCACACACAACCTGGTACCGTGCCGCAATGAACCATCATCAGCAATGGTGAAGTCGTCTGCTAAACCCATCTGAACCTGCTCCCTGATGCTCCTCAGGGACTCATCCTCAAACTGTGTAGCCCTGATCCGGTCTACCAACTCTGACTGAATCTGCAGTCCCCACATCTGCATCTCAACTCCAGGCACTATCACCTCAATGTCCAAGCTCTCTAGATCTGCCAGAAGATAACGATCTGTAGTCAGGCACATAGCTACCGGATACCTACTCAATGCATCCGCAACTACGTTCGCCTTCCCGGGATGATACTGCAATGATATGTCGAAGTCTTTCATCAACTCCAACCATCTCCTCTGCCTCATGTTCAGCTCTTTTTGGGTAAACACATACTTCAAGCTCTTGTGGTCTGTGAAGATCTCCACACGCTCTCCGTATAAATAGTGTTTCCACAACTTCAGAGCAAAAATGACCGCTGCCAACTCCAAATCGTGGGTAGGGTAATTCTTCTCATGAGGACGTAATTGCCTGGAAGCATAGGCAATCACCCTTCCATTCTGCTGCAACACACAACCCAGTCCCTTCCCTGATGCATCACTATAGATAGTGAATCCTCCAGAACCTGATGGCAACGTCAACACTGGAGCTGTCGTCAACCTCCTCTTCATCTCATCAAAGGCGATATGGCACTCCTCTGACCAAATAAACTCCACGTCCTTCCGGGTCAGCCTGGACAACGGCTCTGCAATCCGGAAAAAATCCTGAACAAATCTTCTGTAGTAGCCTGCCAGTCCCAAGAAACTTCTGACCTCGACTACTGAACTCGGAGCACTCCATGCCTCAACTGCCACGATCTTTCTCGGATCCACCGAGATACCCTCTCCAGTCACCACATGACCAAGGAATTCAACCTTGTCAAGGAAGAACTCACACTTCGAGAGCTTTCCATAAAGCTCCTCCTTCCTGAGAGTCTCCAGCACTATCCTCAGATGCTCCTCATGCTCCTCTGGGGTCTTCGAATACACCAAGATATCATCTATAAACACCACCACAAACCTGTCCAGATGCTAATGGAACACCTTGTTCATCAGATTCATGAACACTGCCGGGGCATTAGTCAACCCAAACGGCATCACCAAGAACTCATATTGTCCATATCTGGTCCAAAAAGCTGTCTTCGGAATATCCTCCTTCCTGACTTTCACCTGGTGGTAGCCTGTCCTCAGATCAATCCTGGAAAACACCCTCGCTCCGCTCAACTGGTCAAAAAGATCATCAATACGCGGCAGCGGATACTTGTTCTTGATTGTGAGGCTGTTCAGAGCCCTGTAGTCGATACACATCCGTATCGACCCATCCTTCTTCGGCACAAAAAGTACCGGAGCACCCCACGGAGAAGAACTAGATCTGATAAATCCCTTGTCCTGAAGCTCATCCACCTGCTTCTTCAACTCTATCAGCTCACTGTTGCTGACTCTATAGACGTGCTGGGATATCGGCTCCGCGCCTGGCACCAAGTCTATAGAGAACTCCACATCTCTGTCCGGGGGTAACCCTGGCAACTCCTCCGGAAAGACATCCATATACTCCTCTATCAGTGGATGTAGCGACCTTGGCTCTACCACCAGGGCTCCGCAGAAGACTCCCTCGGTCTGCTCCGCTGCTCCTCTGGCAAACTGAAACTCTGGCTCACCCGGCGGACTAAACAAAACTCTGCCTCCACGACAATCTATACTAGCACAATGCGTACTCAACCAATCTATCCCGAGTACAATATCGTAGCTCGGAAGTGGCATTACGAGTAGGCACACACTTAACTCCCGGCCTCCCAAAGTAACTCTTCGGTCTCTGCAAACATCACGGACTAGGATGATACCACCCCCGGTCGTGATCTTGCAGAGTCTAGCTAAAGGTTCAGCAACAAGATGGTGTCTAACAGCAAAAGATACAGACACAAAGCTATGGGAAGCACCGAAATCAAATAAAGCAAGTGCTGAAATAGAATCAAGAAGAACAGAACCTGAGATCACATCACCAACGGTGTAAGATACGATATCATCAAAGAAGGACAGTAATATTGCAAAAGAAAACAATTTCAGAAAAATTAAGATAGCAAAAGGAAGTAGGAAGGGTCCTAGTTGTGATTGAGCACACTCTCTCTCAGCCTATATCCTATATCCTATAGCAGGTAAACTAAAAAGCAGACCTGCATGGGCCGCCACCAAAAACGTGTCACGACCCGCACCCGAAAATCGGGCATGAGTCGTGGGTACGTCCAGCCTACGCCACAGAATCGGCGGTAGAACGCTGTAAAGGTCCGTTCTAGGTTAACCATATCTATCTATATCTCACTGAAAAATCCGGCATGACCTCTCCAAAAGGAGGGCAAAACCACGCAATATATATATAAAATCCTCTCCCAAAGGAGGCAACCACGCAATATATATATATCAATGATCTCAATCACAAAATCTAGAGGAAGAATATAAGCACGATATGATATAAACAAGGAAACAGAACCAAGAGAGCAAGACAATCCAAAATAATACAGTCCAAGCCAAAATAGCTACAACATCACAGCATCAAAAGAATAAGTACAGTCATCCAAAATATAAACCACTGGAAATAACCCAGAAAACCCACCTAGCTAACTAGGGTGCTATCGGCGTCTCCTCGGCGCACTCCTCCTCGGGGTCACAACAGTCGTCAATACCAGGCCCGTAGAACGTAGGGCAATAGTCCTCAGGATCCTCTGGAAAAAATATGCCTAGTCAGGACTGGAGCGAAGTACATAACTCTGAAAGCAACTCCAAATGCATGGTAAGGTGTATATGACGAGCAATAGAAAAGTAATCAAGATGCACAGGAAATAAATATATGCTGGAGCACAATAAGTAGCTGCAATGTAAACTGGAGAACAATACAAGTAGTGGAAAAGTAACTGCAGATGAGTAACATGAATACTAGCTAAGTGCCTTGAGCACAAGTTCGTTATATGATCGGCTTAGGTTGCACATGAAGAACACTACGATAACTCCGTTATGCGTGAGTTGCATAACCGACATACACATGAATACTGTTTTGGCTTTGATCATATAACCAACTCCTACTCCCCTCCCCCACTAATACCATTGGATCCAACCACAACACGCTACGTACATGATAATAGCTCGCGCACACGAAGGCGAGAGCACAAGAAGCACATGATAGCACATGATAATCAATACCCGAAGCACATGATGAAATACACGTGATAGAGTACCCGCTGAACACGGTAAGGGGGATAGCACCTCATGACGGGATCCACTAGTACCAGCTCGTGTAATAATGTGTCAGAATCAAGTATTACAGTTCTAGAACAGGTGATATAAACGCTATCATGAAATGGAAACTATCAGAGGTAGGTACTCGCCTGATGTCCTGAGCAACTGATGAGGATCGAGGTCCGGACCGGTGTCGCAAGGACCT
>JAYESA010001334.1:0-49850 GCA_036927795.1 Iris macrosiphon | reverse complement strand
TCGGTTAGAGTCACGTATCTATGTTCGGTTACCATCTACACCCACTCTAGACCATAATTAGATTAGAGTCACCCATCTATGCTCTTTTTCACCATTCTAAGCCTGTTTTATACCATGTTTCGATAGAATCACCCATCTATACTCGTTTTTACCATTCTAAGCACGGTTTATCCCATGTTTCGGTTAGAATCACCCATATATACTCAACTTCATTATTTTATTCTCATTCTATCCATATTTCGGTCAGAATCAATTATATATACTCCTTTTCACTAGTACACGAGCATTTTATACCTTATTTTAGTTAGAATCGTATTTATATACCTCATTTTCACTGATCTAGGCAACCTTTATACCTTATTTCCTTTAAAATTATGCACCTATACCCGGTTTCACTAATTTACGCCCATTCTAAATCATATTTCGATTAGAATCACCAATCTATAATCGTTTTCACCATTCTAAACCATTTTCAATCAGAATTATTTATTTATGCTCGTTTTCACCAGTCTACAAGCATTTGATAACTTATTTCGGTTAGAACCATACTTATGTACTCGTTTTCGCCAGTCTAGGCCGCTTTTACAACATATTCCGGTTAGAATTAGCCATCTATGCTCGGTTTCACCAATCTACATCCATTATAAACCTTGTTGAGATTAGAATCACCCATCTGTACTCAATTTATCATCCAAGCCTGTTTTATGCCATATTTCGGTTTTCATTACCCTTCTATACTCGTTTTTATCATTGTACGCTCATTCTAAACCATATTCCAGTTAAAATCACCCATCTAAACTCGTCTGCATCATTGTATGCCAATTCTACATCGTGTTTCGGTTAGAATAACACTATCATTTATAACTCGTTTTCACTAGTCTACGATCGTTTTATACCATATTTAGGTTAGAACCACCCATCTATACTCGTTTTCATCATTTCGGGTCAGAATCATTCATTCATACTTGCTTTCACAAGTCTACGAGCATTTGCAATCTTTTTTCGATTAGAATCGCATCTGTATACTCGTTTCACTAATCTATGCCACTTTTGTACGTTATTTTTGTTAGCTTTACGCATTTATACTCGGTTTCACCAATCTACGTCCATTCTAAAGCATATTTTAATTAGAATCACCTATCTATACTCGTTTTTACCATTCTAAGCCTGTTTTATGCCCATATATCTGGTAGAATCACACATTTATACTCATCTTTACCCTCCTGTGCCTGTTTTATAATATATTTCGGTTAGAATTACCCATCTGTACTCGTTTTCACCATTCTACGCTCATTCTAAACCATATTTCGGTTAGAATAACCCACTTATGCTCGTTTTCACTGGTCTACGGCCGTTTTGTACCTTATTTCGGTTAGAATCACGCGTCCATACTCGTTTTCACTAGTTTACGTGTATTTGAAATCTTATTTCGGTTAGAATCACATTTCTATACTCGTTCCCACAAATCTATGCCACTTTTTACTTGTTTCGGTTAGAGTCACGTATCTATGTTCGGTTACCATCTACGCCCACTCTAGACCATAATTAGATTAGAGTCACCCATCTATGCTCTTTTTCACTATTCTAAGCCTGTTTTATACCATGTTTCGTTAGAATCACCCATCTATACTCATTTTTACCATTCTAAGCACGGTTTATCCCATGTTTCGGTTAGAATCACCCATCTATACTCATTTTCATCATTGTATTCTCATTCTACCCCATATTTCGGTCAGAATCAATCATATATACTCCTTTTCACTAGTACACGAGCATTTTATTCCTTATTTTAGTTAGAATCGTATCTATATACTCGTTTTCACTGATCTAGGCAACCTTTATACCTTATTTCCTTTAAAATTATGCACCTATACCCGGTTTTACCAATTTACGCCCATTCTAAATCATATTTCGATTAGAATCACCCATCTATACTCGTTTTCACCATTCTAAACCATTTTCAGTCAGAATTATTTATTTATGCTCGTTTTCACCAGTCTACGAGCATTTGATAACTTATTTCGGTTAGAACCATACTTATGTACTCGTTTTCGCCAGTCTAGGCCACTTTTACAACATATTCCGGTTAGAATTAGCCATCTATGCTCGGTTTCACCAATCTACATCCATTATAAACCTTGTTGAGATTAGAATCACCCATCTGTACTCAATTTCATCATCCAAGTCTGTTTTATGCCATATTTCGGTTTTCATCACCCTTCTATACTCGTTTTCATCATTGTACGCTCATTCTAAACCATATTCCAGTTAGAATCACCCATCTAAACTCGTCTGCATTATTGTATGCCAATTCTACACCGTGTTTCGGTTAGAATAACACTCATTTATACTCGTTTTCACTAGTCTAACGATCATTTTATACCATATTTAGGTTAGAACCACCCATCTATACTCGTTTTTATTATTTCGGGTCAGAATCATTCATTCATACTTGCTTTCACAAGTCTACGAGCATTTGCAATCTTTTTTCGATTAGAATCGCATCTGTATACTCGTTTCACTAATCTATGCCACTTTTGTACGTTATTTTTGTTAGCTTTACGCATTTATACTCGGTTTCACCAATCTACGTCCATTCTAAAGCATATTTTAATTAGAATCACCTATCTATACTCGTTTTTACCATTCTAAGCCTGTTTTATGCCCATATTTCTGTTAGAATCACACATCTATACTCGTCTTTACCCTCCTGTGCCTGTTTTATAATATATTTCGGTTAGAATTATCCATCTGTACTCGTTTTCACCATTCACTACCCTCATTCTAAACCATATTTCGGTTAGAATAACCCACTTATGCTCGTTTTCACTGGTCTACGGCCGTTTTGTACCTTATTTCGGTTAGAATCACACGTCCATACTCGTTTTCACTAGTTTACGTGTATTTGAAATCTTATTTCGGTTAGAATCATATTTCTATACTCGTTCCACAAATCTATGCCACTTTTTTACTTGTTTCGGTTAGAGTCACGTATCTATGTTCGGTTACCATCTACGCTCACTTTAGACCATAATTAGATTAGAGTCACCCATCTATGCTTTTTTTCACCATTTTAAGCCTGTTTTATACCATGTTTCGTTAGAATCACCCATCTATACTCGTTTTTACCATTCTAGCACGGTTTATCCATGTTTCGGTTAGAATCACCCATCTATACTCATTTTCATCATTGTATTCTCATTCTACCCAATATTTCGGTCAGAATCAATCATATATACTCATTTTCACTAATACACGAGCATTTTATACCTTATTTTAGTTAGAATCGTATCTATATACTCGTTTTCACTGATCTAGGCAACCTTTATACCTTATTTTCTTTAAAATTATGCACCTATACCCGGTTTCACAAATTTACGTCCATTCTAAATCATATTTCGATTAGAATCACCCATCTATACTCGTTTTCACCATTCTAAACCATTTTCTGTCAGAATTATTTATTTATGCTCGTTTTCACCAGTCTACGAGCATTTGATAACTTATTTCGGTTAGAACCATACTTATGTACTTGTTTTCGCCAGTCTAGGCCGCTTTTACAATATATTTCGGTTAGAATTAGCCATCTATGTTCGGTTTCACCAATCTACATCCATTATAAACCTTGTTGAGATTAGAATCACCCATCTGTACTCAATTTCATCATCCAAGCCTGTTTTATGCCATATTTCGGCTTTCATCACCCTTCTATACTCGTTTTTATCATTGTACGCTCATTCTAAACCATATTCCAGTTAGAATCACCCATCTAAACTCGTCTGCATCATTGTATGCCAATTCTACACCGTGTTTCGGTTAGAATAACACTCATTTATACTCGTTTTCACTAGTCTACGATCGTTTTATACCATATTTAGGTTAGAACCACCCATCTATACTCGTTTTCATCATTTCGGGTCAGAATCATTCATTCATACTTGCTTTCACAAGTCTACGAGCATTTGCAATCTTTTTTCGATTAGAATCGCATCTGTATACTCGTTTCACTAATCTATGCCACTTTTGTACGTTATTTTTGTTAGCTTTACGCATTTATACTCGGTTTCACCAATCTACGTCCATTCTAAGCATATTTTAATTAGAATCACCTATCTATACTCGTTTTTACCATTCTAAGCCTGTTTTATGCCCATATTTCTGTTAGAATCATACATCTATACTCGTCTTTACCCTCTTGTGCTTGTTTTATAATATATTTTGGTTAGAATTACCCATCTGTACTCGTTTTTACCATTCTACGCTCATTCTAAACCATATTTCGGTTAGAATAACCCACTTATGCTCGTTTTCACTGGTCTACGTCCGTTTTGTACCTTATTTCGGTTAGAATCACGCGTCCATACTCGTTTTCACTAGTTTACGTGTATTTGAAATCTTATTTCGGTTAGAATCACATTTCTATACTCGTTCCCACAAATCTATGCCACTTTTTTACTTGTTTCGGTTAGAGTCACGTATCTATGTTCGGTTACCATCTACGCCCATTCTAGACCATAATTAGATTAGAGTCACCCATCTATGCTCTTTTTTACCATTCTAAGCCTGTTTTATACCATGTTTCGTTAGAATCACCCATCTTTACTCATTTTTACCATTCTAAGCACGGTTTATCCCATGTTTCGGTTAGAATCACCCATCTATACTCATTTTCATCTTTGTATTCTCATTCTACCCTATATTTCGGTCAGAATCAATCATATATACTCATTTCCACTAGTATACGAGCATTTTATACCTTATTTTAGTTAGAATTGTATCTATATACTCGTTTTCACTGATCTAGGCAACCTTTATACCTTATTTCCTTTAAAATATGCACCTATACCCGGTTTCACCAATTTACGCCCATTCTAAATCATATTTCGATTAGAATCACCCATCTATACTCGTTTTCACCATTCTAAACCATTTTCAGTCAGAATTATTTATTTATGCTCGTTTTACCAGTCTACGAGCATTTGATAACTTATTTCGGTTAGAACCATACTTATATACTCGTTTTCGCCAGTCTAGGCCGCTTTTATAACATATTTCGGTTAGAATTAGCCATCTATGCTCGGTTTCACCAACTACTACATCCATTATAAACCTTGTTGGGATTAGAATCACCCATCTGTACTCAATTTCATCATCCAAGCCTGTTTTATGCCATATTTCGGTTTTTATCACCCTTCTATACTCGTTTTCATCATTGTACGCTCATTCTAAACCATATTTCAGTTAGAATCACCCATCTAAACTCGTCATGCATCATTGTATGCCAATTCTACACCGTGTTTCGGTTAGAATAACACTCATTTATACTCGTTTTCACTAGTCTACGATCATTTTATACCATATTTAGGTTAGAACCACCCATCTATACTCGTTTTCATCATTTCGGGTCAGAATCATTCATTCATACTTGCTTTCACCAGTCTACGAGCATTTGCAATCTTTTTTCGATTAGAATCGCATCTGTATACTCATTTCACTAATCTATGCCACTTTTGTACGTTATTTTTGTTAGCTTTACGCATTTATACTCGGTTTCACCAATCTACGTCCATTCTAAAGCATATTTTAATTAGAATCACATATCTATACTCGTTTTTACCATTCTAAGCCTATTTTATGCCTATATTTCTGTTAGAATCACACATCTATACTCGTCTTTACCCTCCTGTGCCTGTTTTATAATATATTTCGGTTATAAATATCGATCTGTACTCGTTTTCACCATTCTACGCTCATTCTAAACCATATTTCGGTTAGAATAACCCACTTATGCTCGTTTTCACTGGTCTACGGCCGTTTTGTACCTTATTTCGGTTAGAATCACGCGTCCATACTTGTTTTTACTAGTTTACGTGTATATGAAATCTTATTTCGGTTAGAATCACATTTATATACTCGTTCCCACAAATCTATGTCACTTTTTTACTTGTTTCGGTTAGAGTCACGTATCTATGTTCGGTTACCATCTACGCCCACTCTAGACCATAATTAGATTAGAGTCACCCATCTATGCTCTTTTTCACCATTCTAAGCCTGTTTTATACCATGTTTCGTTAGAATAACCCATCTATAGTCTTTTTTACCATTCTAAGTACGGTTTATCCCATGTTTCGGTTAGAAGCACCCATCTATACTCATTTTCATCATTTTATTCTCATTCTACCCCATATTTCGGTCAGAATCAATTATATATACTCCTTTTCACTAGTACACGAGCATTTTATACCTTATTTTAGTTAGAATCGTATCTATATACTCGTTTTTACTGATCTAGGCAACCTTTATATCTTATTTCCTTTAAAATTATGCACCTATACCCGGTTTCACCAATTTATGCCCATTCTAAATCATATTTCGATTAGAATCACCCATCTATACTCGTTTTCACCATTCTAAACCATTTAATGTCAGAATTGTTTATTTATGCTCGTTTTCACCAGTCTACGAGCATTTGATAACTTATTTCGGTTAGAACCATACTTATATACTCGTTTTCGCCAGTCTAGGCCTCTTTTACAACATATTCCGGTTAGAATTAGCCATCTATGCTCGGTTTCACCAATCTACATCCATTATAAACCTTGTTGAGATTAGAATCACCCATCTGTACTTAATTTCATCATCCAAGCCTTTTTATGCCATATTTCGGTTTTCATCACCCTTCTATACTCGTTTTCATCATTGTACGCTCATTCTAAACCATATTTCAGTTAGAATCATCCATCTAAACTCGTCTGCATCATTGTATGCCAATTCTACACCGTGTTTCGGTTAGAATAACACTCATTTATACTCATTTTCACTAGTCTACGATCGTTTTATACCATATTTAGGTTAGAACCACCCATCTATACTCGTTTTCATCATTTCGGGTCAGAATCATTCATTCATACTTGCTTTCACCAGTCTACGAGCATTTGCAATCTTTTTTCGATTAGAGTCGCATCTGTATACTCGTTTCACTAATCTATGCCACTTTTGTACGTTATTTTTGTTAGCTTTACGCATTTATACTCGGTTTCACCAATCTACGTCCATTCTAAAGCATATTTTAATTAGAATTACCTATCTATACTCGTTTTTACCATTCTAAGCCTGTTTTATGCCCATATTTCTGTTAGAATCACACATCTATACTCGTCTTTACCCTCATGTGCCTGTTTTATAATATATTTCGGTTAGAATTACCCATCTGTACTCGTTTTCACCATTCTACGCTCATTCTAAACCATATTTTGGTTAGAATAACCCACTTATGCCTCGTTTCACTGGTCTGCGGCCGTTTTGTACCTTATTTCTGTTAGAATCACGCGTCCATACTCGTTTTCACTAGTTTATGTGTATTTGAAATCTTATTTCGGTTAGAATCACATTTCTATACTCGTTCCCACAAATCTATGCCTTTTTTACTTGTTTCGGTTAGAGTCACGTATCTATGTTCGGTTACCCTCTACGCCCACTCTAGACCATAATTAGATTAGAGTCACCCATCTATGCTCTTTTCACCATTCTAAGCCTGTTTTATACCATGTTTCGTTAGAATCACCCATCTATACTCATTTTTACCATTCTAAGCACGGTTTATCCCATGTTTCGGTTAGAATCACCCATCTATACTCATCTTCATCATTGTATTATCATTCTACCCCATATTTTCGGTCAGAATCAATCATATATACTCTTTTTCACTAGTACACGAGCATTTTATACTTATTTTAGTTAGAATCGTATCTATATACTCGTTTTCACTGATCTAGGCAACCTTTATACCTTATTTCCTTTAAAATTATGCACCTATACCCGGTTTCACCAATTTACGCCCATTCTAAATCATATTTCGATTAGAATCACCCATCTATACTCGTTTTCACCATTCTAAACCATTTTCAGTCAGAATTATTTATTTATGCTCGTTTTCACCAGTCTACGAGCATTTGATAACTTATTTCGGTTAGAACCATACTTATATACTTAATTTTGCCAGTCTAGGCCGCTTTTACAATATATTCCGGCTAGAATTAGCCATCTATGCTCGGTTTCACCAATCTACATCCATTATAAACCTTGTTGAGATTTAGAATCACCCATCTGTACTCGATTTCATCATCCAAGCCTGTTTTATGCCATATTTCGGTTTTTATCGCCCTTCTATTCTCGTTTTCATCATTGTACGCTCATTCTAAACCATATTTCAGTTAGAATCCCCCTTTTAAATAGTCTGCATCATTGTATGCCAATTCTATACCGTGTTTTGGTTAGAATAACACTCATACTTGTTTTTACTAGTCTACGATCGTTTTATACCATATTTAGGTTAGAACCACCCATCTATACTCGTTTTCATCATTTCGGGTCAGAATCATTCATTCATACTTGCTTTCACCAGTCTACGAGCATTTGCAATCTTTTTTTCGATTAGAATCGCATCTGTATACTCGGTTCACTAATCTATGCCACTTTTGTACGTTATTTTTGTTAGCTTTACGCATTTATACTCGGTTTCCCCAATCTACGTCTATTCTAAGCATATTTTAAATATAATCACCTATCTATACTCCTTTTTACCATTCTAAGCCTGTTTTATGCCCATATTTCTGTTAGAATCACACATCTATACTCGTCTTTACCCTCCTGTGCTGTTTTATAATATATTTCGGTTAGAATTACCCATCTGTACTCGTTTTCACCATCTACGCTCGTTCTAAACCATATTTCGGTTAGAATAACCCACTTATGCTCGTTTTCACTGGTCTACGGCCGTTTTGTACCTTATTACGGTTAGAATCGCGTCCATACTCGTTTTTACTAGTTTACGTGTATTTAAAATCTTATATCGGTTAGAATCACATTTCTATACTCGTTCCCACAAATCTATGTCACTTTTTTACTTGTTTCGGTTAGAGTCACGTATCTATGTTCGGTTACCATCTACGCCCACTCTAGACATAATTAGATTAGATTCACCCATCTATGCTCTTTTTTACCATTCTAAGCCTGTTTTTATACCATGTTTTGTTAGAATCACCCATCTATACTCGTTTTTACCATTCTAAGCACGGTTTATCCCATATTTCGGTTAGAATCACCCATCTATACTCATTTTTATTATTGCATTCTCATTCTACCCTATATTTCGGTCAGAATCAATCATATATACTCCTTTTCACTAGTACATGAGCATTTTATACCTTATTTTAGTTAGAATCGTATCTATATACTCGTTTTCACTGATCTAGGCAACCTTTATACCTTATTTCCTTTAAAATTATGCACCTATACCCGATTTCACCAATTTACGCCCATTCTAAATCATATTTCGATTAGAATCACCCATCTATACTCGTTTTCACCATTCTAAACCATTTTCAGTCAAAATTATTTATTTATGCTCGTTTTCACCAGTCTACGAGCATTTGATAACTTATTTCGGTTAGAACCATACTTATATACTCGTTTTCGCCAGTCTAGGCCGCTTTTACAACATATTCCGGCTAGAATTAGCCATCTATGCTCGGTTTCACCAATCTACATCCATTATAAACCTTGTTGAGATTAGAATCACCCATCTGTACTCAATTTCATCATCCAAGCCTGTTTTATGCCATATTTCGGTTTTTATCGCCCTTCTATACTCGTTTTCATCCTTGCACGCTCATTCTAAACCATATTTCAGTTAGAATCCCCCTTTTAAACTAGTCTGCATCATTGTATGCCAATTCTACACCGTGTTTCGGTTCGAATAACACTCATTTATACTCGTTTTCACTAGTCTACGATCGTTTTATACCATATTTAGGTTAGAACCACCCATCTATGCTCGTTTTTATCAATTCGGGTCAGAATCATTCATTCATACTTGCTTTCACCAGTCTACGAGCATTTGCAATCTTTTTTCGATTAGAATCGCATCTGTATACTCGTTTCACTAATCTATGCCACTTTGGTATGTTATTTTTGTTAGCTTTATGCATTTATACTCGGTTTCACCAATCTACGTCCATTCTAAAGCATATTTTAATTAGAATCACCTATCTATACTCGTTTTTACCATTCTAAGCCTGTTTTATGCCCATATTTTTGTTAGAATCACACATCTATACTCGTCTTTACCCTTCTGTGCCTGTTTTATAATATATTTCGGTTAGAATTACCCATCTGTACTCGTTTTCACCATTCTACGCTCATTCTAAACCATATTTCGGTTAGAATAACCCACTTATGCTCGTTTTCACTAGTTTACGTGTATTTGAAATCTTATTTCGGTTAGAATCACATTTCTATACTCGTTCCCACAAATCTATGTCACTTTTTTACTTGTTTCGGTTAGAGTCACGTATCTATGTTCGGTTACCATCTACGCCCACTCTAGACCATAATTAGATTAGAGTCACCCATCTATGCTCTTTTTCACCATTCTAAGCCTGTTTTATACCATGTTTCGTTAGAATCACCCATCTATACTCGTTTTTACCATTCTAAGCACGGTTTATCCCATGTTTCGGTTAGAATCACCCATCTATACTTATTTTTATCATTGTATTCTCATTCTACCCTATATTTTGGTCAGAATCAATCATATATACTCCTTTTCACTAGTACACGAGCATTTTATACCTTATTTTAGTTAGAATCGTATCTATATACTCGTTTTCACTGATCTAGGCAACCTTTATACCTTATTTCCTTTAAAATTATGCACCTATACCCGGTTTCACCAATTTACGCCCATTCTAAATCATATTTCGATTAGAATCACCCATCTATACTCGTTTTCACCATTCTAAACCATTTTCAGTCAGAATTATTTATTTATGCTCGTTTTCACCAGTCTACGAGCATTTGATAACATATTTCGGTTACAACCATACTTATATACTCATTTTCGCCAGTCTAGGCCGCTTTTACAACATATTCAGGCTAGAATTAGCCATCTATGCTCGGTTTCACCAATCTACATCCATTATAAACCTTGTTGGGATTAGAATCACCCATCTGTACTCAATTTCATCATCCAAGCCTGTTTTATGCCATATTTCGGTTTTCATCACCCTTCTATACTCGTTTTCATTATTGTACGCTCATTCTAAACCATATTCCAGTTAGAATCACCAATCTAAACTCGTCTGCATTATTGTATGCCAATTCTACATCGTGTTTCGGTTAGAATAACACCCATTTATACTCGTTTTCACTAGTCTACGATCGTTTTATACCATATTTAGTTTAGAACCACCCATCTATACTCATTTTTATTATTTCGGGTCAGAATCATTCATTCATACTTGCTTTCACCAGTCTACGAGCATTTGCAATTTTTTTCGATTAGAATCGCATCTGTATACTCGTTTCACTAATCTATACTATTTTTGTACGTTATTTTTGTTAGCTTTACGCATTTATACTCGGTTTCACCAATCTACGTCCATTCTAAAGCATATTTTAATTAGAATCACCTATCTATACTCGTTTTTACCATTCTAAGCCTGTTTTATGCCCATATTTCTGTTAGAATCACACATCTATACTCGTCTTTACCCTCCTGTGCCTGTTTTATAATATATTTCGGTTAGAATTACCCATCTGTACTCGTTTTCACCATTCTACGCTCATTCTAAACCATATTTCGGTTAGAATAACCCACTTATGCTCGTTTTCACTGGTCTACGGCCGTTTTGTACCTTATTTCGGTTAGAATCACGCGTCCATACTCGTTTTCACTAGTTTACGTGTATTTGAAATCTTATTTCGGTTAGAATCACATTTCTATACTCGTTCCCACAAATCTATGTCACTTTTTTACTTGTTTCGGTTAGAGTCACGTATCTATGTTCGGTTACCATCTACGCCCACTCTAGACCATAATTAGATTAGAGTCACCCATCTATGCTCTTTTTCACCATTCTAAGCCTATTTTATACCATGTTTCGTTAGAATCACCCATCTATACTCGTTTTTACCATTCTAAGCACGGTTTATCCCATGTTTCGGTTAGAATCACCCATCTATACTCATTTTCATCATTGTATTCTCATTCTACCCCATATTTCGGTCAGAATCAATCATATATACTCCTTTTCACTAGTATACGAGCATTTTATACCTTATTTTAGTTAGAATCGTATCTATATACTCGTTTTCACTGATCTAGGCAACCTTTATACCTTATTTCCTTTAAAATTATGCACCTATACCCAATTTCACCAATTTACGCCCATTCTAAATCATATTTCGATTAGAATCACCCATCTATACTCGTTTTCACCATTCTAAACCATCTTCAGTCAAAATTATTTATTTATGCTCGTTTTCACCAGTCTACGAGCATTTGATAACTTATTTCGGTTAGAACCATACTTATATACTCGTTTTCGCCAGTCTAGGCCGCTTTTACAACATATTCCGGCTAGAATTAGCCATCTATGCTCGGTTTCACCAATCTACATCTATTATAAACCTTGTTGAGATTAGAATCAACCATCTGTACTCAATTTCATCATCCAAGCATTTGTGTAATTTAACTATTTAAATAATTAGCCATCTATGCTCGGTTTCACATTTCCATATAAGGGCATTTGTGTAATTTAACTATTTAAATAATTATGTATTTAATTAATTGCTGAGTTTTATAAACTAATTATATTATTATTAGTGATATTTGATTTTAGGTCAAACTCTAGAACGCATTAGGGCAAACCCTAATGACCAAACCCTAATTTGTAAACCCTATTCTAGCAAAACCTTAGAATTTTAAATTAGGATGGAACCCTCAAAACCCTAGACTGACTTAACCTGAGTCTATTAGGTTCTACATGAGAGGGCCAGGGGGTTTAACCTAAAAACTATGCATGGAAACCCTAAAACTAGGTTTAATATAAAAAGGAAGCTTCTCACAAAGCCATCCTTCATGTAGAAAAGAGAAACCCTAGCCTCCATCTAGAGAAACCATCTCCCCACCCCATTTTTCGAGATTAAACCTAGGGCTTCCATTTTCTCCTCCTCCAAAGCAAGGAAATCAGGGAACTTGGGTCAAGGAGACTTGGGAAGGAAGAACTTCCATAGGGAACCATCTCCCTGCAGGTAAAACCCCATTTTATACATGTAATCTCTGTTTTTCTGTCGATTATTGGCCATTAGGGAACCCCTTGCTGTGTAATTCGAATTTTAGGGTTTTTGATTAGGTTTTGGTGACCAATATGGGGTTTTCCCCAATTATCAGGAACCCTAACCCTAGGTGGTTGTTTATAGACTGATTTCACCCTCCTACGTGTAGGTTAGATATTGATTTAGGGTTTTGTTTTGGGTTTCTCATGTGTTCTTATGTAAATTCATCTTTCTGCACTTCTTGTGCTTGGTGATATGTTTAGTAGGGTGTTTAGTTTTAGATCTATTCGAATCTTGCTATGTTTGATGTATATATATATTTATACATAGGTTTATAGACTTGATGTGTGTTTCTATCTATATCTATGGTTGTAGAGTATGTATAGCTGTGTGTTTTGTAGAGGGGGATTCCCTGTGCAGTCAGGATTTATGTGTAACTGTGCAGTTTTGTGTACTGTGTGTTGAGTGAGGAGTTGTGGAGCTGTGTGTACAGAGCAGTCGGGTTGGGAGTATAGCTGGGGGGTGTTTGTGTTAATGGTGAGTTGCATATTTAAGTCCATTGGTGTAGATGGTTAATGTACAGCAGTGTGTGATATCCCAAAACTGGGGTTTAAGTATCTGTAAACTGTGTTGGTATCAGTTTGAGTATCAGTCCAGATGGGGTGGACTGAACATGGTATTAGATGGTTAGAGCTTGGTATCCATGAAGGTGAGTGGGATAGAACCTGTGTGTTTCAATATTCAATTCTGTGTATCTACCAATATTCAGTGTTAGATATATACCTGTGTGTCCAGGTTTTCTCCAATTCCTGTGTGTCTATGAACAATGTCTGTGTATCAGTTATTTGGGTTAAGGGGAGCAAGTAGTATAAGTGTGTGTGTAGAATTGAGTCTTAGCAGTGTATTCTCAGTGAGTGCCTGTGTGTTTACCTGTGCATGTGTATCAGGTATCAGCTGTGTGCACATGTGTGTGTGTGTGTGTAGATGGTATCTGTGTGTATAGAGTGAGTTGGTGTTAAGTTCAGTGAGTTGTGTGTGTGAGTTCCTATGTCAGTTTTACCTGTGTGTATGTTGTATTGCTGTGGAGTGCCTGTGTGTGTGTGTTGTTATAGATTGGGAGATGAGTATTAGTTAGTAACTTAAGGTGTCAGTTAGTATTTTAGTGCAAACCTGTTGGTTAGTTGATTAATTCATATACAGTCAACAAGTTAGGGTGGGGTGTTAAGTTATAGAGGTGAGTTAGATGTCTGTTCAGATGTTAATCAGTAATGGTTAAGTTATATAGATATGTTAGTTGTGAGTGTATAGTGTTAGTTATATATATACACACATATATGTGTCTCAGTATTCAGTGGTTGTACCTATGGGTATAAAATCAATTGTATTTAGCATTGGTTAATTGGTATCATGTATAGTAGGTAAGGTTAGATACCAAATAGGTATTAAGTTACTAGTTAAGTTATTAACTAGTATGAGTTAGGTATCCTTAGTATGATATAAAATTGACTAGTGGACCTAGTATTGACCAGTAAACTTCAGAGTTGACCTAGAAACCCCATCTTTTATTTAATTAAGCATGTTATCCTTCTGATTTAATATCTGACATTGAATTTTCATAAATAGGTCATTGTGATTTCATCTTGGGCATCGACCCTCACACTTTGCTCAGGACCACAGGCGAGTACATTCTCTGACAGTTTTTATTGTTGATTACTTCTATAAATTGTAGTGTATTACATACTTGATTCCGACACTGTGGATACACGAGTTAGCACCCTAGATCCCCATCATGAGGAGTCGTAATTGGAATCCACCGTGCTAGCTGGGGATGGAGAATTATTAGTAGATTATGTGATCATATCCAAATCCTTGCCATGCATCATAGCTCACCCCACTTCTCACGTCGGGTGCGGCCTGACCATCATCATGCTTCATAGCTGTTATATATGATTAGCCTGACCATTATCATGCATCATAGCTAACCATATGGTTAGCCTGACCTTCAAGAATCATAGCTAATCATATATAACCAGCCTGATCTAGTCCCAAGCCGATTACATAATAAACTAATATTTCAAACACATAGCTAGATGTTTTATCTTTATTCAGATACATTTGTTCTAGCATTCACTGTTTATTGTTCATTGCTAGATGCTCTATTGTCTATTTCATTTTCTCCTGTACTTCTCAGTTTCAGCATTTATTTCCATCTTGTATCTCTTACACTGTTTATAGATTTTGTCAATTTAATGAAACTGCTGTTAGTGCTTGTGCTTCGCTCCAATCCTGACTGGATAACAACATTTTCAGAGGACCTGGAGGACTTTTGCCCCACTCATTACGGCCCAGGAATAGAGGGAGATTTCACTCCAGAAATCCCAGAGGAGGTGCCTATCCTAGAGGAAAACTTACCAGCCTGTTCTTAGATTACTTTTCTGCATTTATTGTTTTAGACTGAGACTGAGTTGTATTAATTATTTTGTGACTTTGTGAGGTCATTTAGACCCAGGATTTGAGTTGGACTTATTATGGTTGGTTTTTATTAGAATTCTTTTCAATTCTCATCGTGCCATTATGTTATAGTTGTGATTGAGTATATTATAGAACTGTGATTTATTTATCATTGTCCTCCGTACGGAGTTGAGACTATTGACAGAATATACTATGTTTGTGACCTAGACAGCGTTCTACCGCCGATGCTGCGGCGTAGGCTGGACGTACCCACGACTCATGCCCAAATTCCGGGTGCGGGTCGTGACACGTTTTTAGTGGTGGCCCATGCAGGTCTCGCTTCGTAAGTTGTGCGGTGTCGTGGTAGTGCGACAACTTAGTTGTACTACTGCGAGCCTGTTTTTGGAAATAGGATTTAGGCCGAGGATATGCTCAATCACAATTAGGAAATTCTGATTCTTATGACATTACTCTTAATGATTTTCCTTTAGAAATTTACTGTCCTTCCTTGATGATATCATATCTATTGCCTTAATTGAATCTTTCGATCTGTCTTCAGGATGCCGCCAAGAAGGTCCCAGAGACTCGGAGCAGCAGATTCAGAGAGGTCTGCCACCTCTCGCGCGGCCGGACAGACATCAGCAGCACCTCCTACATCTCCAGTACATGTGGGAGTGTCTGCAGCATTCGGGGGTCCTCCACCACCAGTTCAGAGGGTCCCCACAGCCACGACGGCACCACCACCACCAGTTCAGCATCCAGGAGGTGTGCCCGTCGATGGAGCACAGATGTTCGCTTTGATTCAGGGCATGGTCGATGCCCAGAGGACGTCGACAGAGGCCCAGAGAGTGCAGGCTGAGGCACATCAGGCCCAGACAGAGATGATGAGGGTGAACATGGAGAATGCTCACCAAGTGGCTCTCCAGGCTGTGGAGAGAGTCACTCAGCAGCAGCAACAACCTGGTCAGCAACAACAGAGGCCGGGCACCATTGTGGACTTCAAGAGGATGATGCCTCGGGAGTTCAAGGGGACAGAAGGGATACTCTACGCCGATGATTGGCTAGAGGACATCGAGAGGAACTTGCGTTTGGCGCAGATTCCAGAGGCGCTCCAGATCGAGGCCGCTGGCAGCCAGATGTTCGACCTTGCCCTGACATGGTTTCGCACGGAGCCGAGACTCTTGCGCAGAGGACTCACTTGGGAAGCTTTCAAGGAGCTCTTCAAAGAAAAGTTCTTTCCTGATGTCGCCCTGGGAGCTTTGGAGAGTCAGTTCCATGACTTAGCCCAGGGGAGCTCGTCCGTCGACGAGTATGCCGCGGAGTTTTCCCGCCTGAGCCGCTTCGCGCCATCGATGATTAGAGATCCGGGGGACAAGGCGCGGAAATTCAGAAAAGGGCTGACAAGGGAGATCAAGTCTCGCACGTCGGGACGTCGCACAGCTACCTACGAGGGCATATTGATGGATGCCCAAGTAGCCAAGGACGACTTGGGCCTCAGGCCCAAGAGGGGACGCGATGGTTCCGGAGGAGCAAACAGTAGTACGGGACCGGGCAAGCGTCCACACTTTCAGCAGCAACAGCAGAGACCCTTTCAGCAGCAGCATCAGGCACCAGCCCGAGGGCAGGTCCAGCAGCAGCAACAGAGACAGAACCAGCCCGCCATCCAGTGTGCTTACTGCGGGAAGATGGGACATACTAGAGATATCTGCAGGAAGAGATTGGGCTCATGTCTATCCTGTGGATCGACGACACACCAGCTGAAGGATTGTCCTACCTTTCGTCCAGGTCAGGGTGGAGCAGCCGCCCAGAGAGGATCAGACAGGGTGCCTACCGCACCAGGAGAGCCGGAGTTTGAGGTAGTCAGAGGAGCAGCGGAACAGAGCAGGAGCACATTTTGCGGAGCCAGGGCAGAAGAAGAGGAGTTGCCACATCCTCTGATAGCGGAATTCCTGGATGTATTTCCAGAAGAGTTGCCAGGTTTGCCGCCAGACAGAGATATTGAATTCTCTATAGACTTGGTTCCAGGAGCGGAGCCCATTTCACAACATGTCTATAGAGTCAACAACAGCGAGCTGGCAGAGCTGAAGAAGCAAGTTGAGGAGCTGCAGGACAAAGGCTTCATCAAATCCAGTTCATCACCATGGGGAGCTCCGGTATTGTTCGTACCGAAGAAGGACGGCACAGTGCGCATGTGCATTGATTATAGAGCTTTAAACAATATCACCATCAAGAACAAGTACCCGCTGCCGAGGATAGATGATCTTTTCGATCAGTTGAGCGGGGCGAGGGTGTTTTCGAAGATTGATTTGAGGTCAGGCTATCACCAGGTGAAGGTGAAGAAAGAAGACACGCCGAAGACAGCTTTTCGGACCAGATACGGCCAGTTTGAGTTCATGGTGATGCCATTTGGTTTAACCAATGCACCGGCAGTATTCATGAACTTGATGAACAAGGTGTTCCACCAGTACCTTGACAAGTTCGTAGTGGTGTTCATCGACGATATTCTTGTGTATTCCAAGACACCGGAGGAGCACGAAGAGCACCTGAGATTGGTCTTAGAGACTCTCAGGAGGGAGAAGCTATACGGGAAACTCTCTAAGTGTGAATTCTTCCTTGACAAGGTCGAATTTCTTGGGCATGTGGTATCAGGTGACGGTATCTCGATAAACCCAAAGAAGATCGAGGCAGTGGAGTCGTGGGCCACCCCCAGTTCGGTAGCTGAGATCAGGAGTTTTCTCGGGCTAGCAGGATACTACAGGAGGTTTGTACAAGACTTCTCTAAGATTGCAGCGCCGATGACCAGGCTGACTAGGAAGGATGTGGATTTTGTATGGACGGAGGAGTGCCAGGCTGCATTTGATGAACTAAAGAAGAGGTTGACAACAGCTCCAATTTTGACGTTGCCAGCAGGGACAGGTGGTTTCACCATCTACAGTGATGCTTCAGGGAAGGGTCTGGGATGCGTTCTTCAGCAGCACGGGAAGGTAATTGCCTATGCTTCCAGGCAGTTACGCCCTCATGAAAAGAACTACCCCACCCACGATTTGGAGTTGGCAGCAGTTATCTTCGCTCTAAAGCTGTGGAAACATTACCTGTACGGAGAGCGTGTGGAGATCTTCACAGACCACAAGAGCTTGAAGTACGTGTTCACACAGAAGGAGCTGAACATGAGGCAGAGGAGGTGGTTGGAGTTGATGAAGGACTTCGACATCTCATTGCAGTACCATCCAGGGAAGGCCAACGTAGTCGCCGATGCCTTGAGCAGGTATCCGACGGCTATGTACTTGACGACTGATAGACATTTGTTGGCTGATCTAGAAAGCTTGGAGATTGAGGTGTTAGTTCCCGGTACTGAGATTCAGATGTGGGGATTGCAGATACAGTCCGAACTGATGGACAGGATCAGAGCTGCGCAGTACGAGGATGAGGCTCTGAGGAGTATCAGGGCACAGGTTCAGACAGGATTGTCGGACGACTTTACTATCGCAGAGGATGGTTCCTTACGGCACGGCACGAGGATGTGTGTGCCGAGCGGGGAGCTGCGCGAGGAGGTTCTACAGGAGGCACACCGCTCTCAGTACTCGATGCATCCCGGTGCCAACAAGATGTATCGAGACTTGAGGGAGCACGTATGGTGGTATGGAATGAAGCGCGAGGTAGCACGCTTCGTATCTCGGTGTCTAGTGTGCCAGCAGGTAAAGGCAGACCGGCAGAGGCCAGGAGGTTTGCTTCAACCTTTACCGATTCCAGAATGGAAATGGGAGCACGTGACCATGGATTTTGTTTCAGGGCTTCCACGTTCTCCAGGAGGGAAGGACACGATTTGGGTCATCGTGGACAGGTTGACCAAATTAGCCCATTTCTTACCTTTTAAAGTGGGCACGTCGACAGAGAGGCTAGCAGAGATGTACGTGCGACAGATTGTTAGACTTCATGGAGTTCCTGTGAGCATCGTCTCGGATCGGGATAGCCGTTTCACTTCCCACTTCTGGAGGAGTCTGCAGGCTAGCTTGGGCACTCAGCTCAAGTTCAGTACCGCATATCACCCCCAGACAGACGGGCAGTCTGAACGGACTATTCAGACTCTCGAGGATATGCTACGCACTTGCGTTCTAGATCTTGGAGGTTCTTGGGAGGATCATCTGCACCTGGTAGAGTTTGCTTACAACAACAGCTACCAGGCCAGCATCGATATGTCACCATTTGAGGCTCTTTATGGACGGAGGTGTCGTACACCGTTATCGTGGGACGACGTTGGAGAGAGAGCCTTGTTAGGACCAGAAATGGTCGTGGATGCAGCAGAAAAGGTGAAACTCATCAGAGACAGACTGCGAGTGGCGCAGGACAGACAACGGCATTGGGCTGACAGCCACCGTAGACCCCTTGAGTTTCAGGTATAGATTGTTGTTTTCTGGCTTGTGTTTGTTTGTTTAGACTGCGTGTTGAGACTGTTTTGTTTTTAGGTTGGCGATCTAGTTTTCCTACGGATTTCTCCGACGCGTGGAACAATTCGTTTTGGCAGAGGCGGGAAGCTTAGCCCACGCTACATCGGACCCTTCGGTATTCTTGCAAGGGTAGGTGCAGTGGCGTATAGATTAGACTTGCCGCCTGCACTAGAGGGAGTGCATGATGTGTTTCACGTGTCGCAGCTGAGACGGTACGTGGCAGACCCTAGTCACGTACTTGATCACTTGGAGATTGAGGTTGGTCCGACGCTCAGCTACCCTGAGCAGCCCGTAGAGATCTTGGACCGCAGAGAGAAGGTGTTGCGGAACCAAACTATTCCCTTGGTTCGCGTAGCATGGAGACATCACTCTCCAGGGGAGTCGACCTGGGAGAGAGAGGACGAAATGCGCGAGCAATACCCGTATCTCTTCTAGACTTGAGGTATATTCCTTTTCTGATTTCACTCTTGTTCCAGTTCAGTCCAATTTTGGGGACGAAATTTCTTTTAGGAGGGTAGACTTGTCACTACCACATTTCCATATAAGGGCATTTGTGTAATTTAACTATTTAAATAATTATGTATTTAATTAATTGCTGAGTTTTATAAACTAATTATATTATTATTAGTGATATTTGATTTTAGGTCAAACTCTAGAACGCATTAGGGCAAACCCTAATGACCAAACCCTAATTTGTAAACCCTATTCTAGCAAAACCCTAGAATTTTAAATTAGGATGGAACCCTCAAAACCCTAGACTGACTTAACCTGAGTCTATTAGGTTCTACATGAGAGGGCCAGGGGGTTTAACCTAAAAACTATGCATGGAAACCCTAAAACTAGGTTTAATATAAAAAAGAAGCTTCTCACAAAGCCATCCTTCATGTAGAAAAGAGAAACCCTAGCCTCCATCTTGAGAAACCATCTCCCCACCCCATTTTTCGAGATTAAACCTAGGGCTTCTATTTTCTCCTCCTCCAAAGCAAGGAAATCAGGGAACTTGGGTCAAGGAGACTTGGGAAGGAAGAACTTCCATAGGGAACCATCTCTCTGCAGGTAAAACCCCATTTTATACATGTAATCTCTGTTTTTCTGTCGATTATTGGCCATTAGGGAACCCCTTGCTGTGTAATTCGAATTTTAGGGTTTTTGATTAGGTTTTGGTGACCAATATGGGGTTTTCCCTAATTATCAGGAACCCTAACCCTAGGTGGTTGTTTATAGACTGATTTCACCCTCCTACGTGTAGGTTAGATATTGATTTAGGGTTTTGTTTTGGGTTTCTCATGTGTTCTTATGTAAATTCATCTTTCTGCACTTCTTGTGCTTGGTGATATGTTTAGTAGGGTGTTTAGTTTTAGATCTATTCGAATCTTGCTATGTTTGATGTATATATATATATTTATACATAGGTTTATAGACTTGATGTGTGTTTCTATCTATATCTATGGTTGTAGAGTATGTATAGCTGTGTGTTTTGTAGAGGGGGATTCCCTATGCAGTCGGGATTTATGTGTAACTGTGCAGTTTTGTGTACTGTGTGTTGAGTGAGGAGTTGTGGAGCTGTGTGTACAGAGCAGTCGGGTTGGGAGTATAGCTGGGGGGTGTTTGTGTTAATGGTGAGTTGCATGTTTAAGTCCATTGGTGTAGATGGTTAATGTACAGCAGTGTGTGATATCCCAAAACTGGGGTTTAAGTATCTGTAAACTGTGTTGGTATCAGTTTGAGTATCAGTCCAGATGGGGTGGACTGAACATGGTATTAGATGGTTAGAGCTTGGTATCCATGAAGGTGAGTGGGATAGAACCTGTGTGTTTCAATATTCAATTCTGTGTATCTACCAATATTCAGTGTTAGATATATACCTGTGTGTCCAGGTTTTCTCCAATTCCTGTGTGTCTATGAACAATGTCTGTGTATCAGTTATTTGGGTTAAGGGGAGCAAGTAGTATAAGTGTGTGTGTAGAATTGAGTCTTAGCAGTGTATTCTCAGTGAGTGCTTGTGTGTTTACCTGTGCATGTGTATCAGGTATCAGCTGTGTGCACATGTGTGTGTGTGTGTGTGTAGATGGTATCTGTGTGTATAGAGTGAGTTGGTGTTAAGTTCAGTGAGTTGTGTGTGTGAGTTCCTGTGTCAGTTTTACCTGTGTGTATGTTGTATTGGTGTGGAGTGCCTGTGTGTGTGTGTTGTTATAGAGGGGTGTGTGTGTATACTGTCAGTTAGTGTGTCTAGTGTGTAGAATTAGGGGATCAGAGACTTGTGGGGAAATGGATACATGTGGCTGTGTGAGGACTAAGAGTGAGTGTGCTGTGCCAGTCTCCACAGAACTGTAGGTGTACTAGTTAGGTTCAGTGAGTATGGCTGTGTGTCAGGGTGTATACTGTGTAGATGTGTTAATAGGTATCAGTAGATAGGAATTATAATTTCAGTGCAGAAATCTGTATGTAGCAGTATCCTGAAACCTGTAAGTGATTTGTGAGGACTGTGTTTTGTGTGAGTATTCCAAAATTCTGTGAGCAGTGTGTGTCTGTGTGTTAGATAGCTAGGTGAGAGTGTTTTCAGCAAGGGAAAAAACGGAGCAGTGTGTGTGGGCAATATGCTGTGTTGTAGCAGTTTGGTTGTGAGTGCCTATGTGGTATTGGGTTTTGGCTGTAGGTATCAGCATTTGGATTGGGAGATGAGTATTAGTTAGTAACTTAAGGTGTCAGTTAGTATTTTAGTGCAAACCTGTTGGTTAGTTGATTAATTCATATACAGTCAACAAGTTAGGGTGGGGTGTTAAGTTATAGAGGTGAGTTAGATGTCTGTTCAGATGTTAATCAGTAATGGTTAAGTTATATAGATATGTTAGTTGTGAGTGTATAGTGTTAGTTATATATATACACACATATATGTGTCTCAGTATTCAGTGGCTGTACCTATGGGTATAAAATCAATTGTATTTAGCATTGGTTAATTGGTATCATGTATAGTAGGTAAGGTTAGATACCAAATAGGTATTAAGTTACTAGTTAAGTTATTAACTAGTATGAGTTAGGTATCCTTAGTATGATATAAAATTGACTAGTGGACCTAGTATTGACCAGTAAACTTCAGAGTTGACCTAGAAACCCCATCTTTTATTTAATTAAGCATGTTATCCTTCTGATTTAATATCTGACATTGAATTTCCATAAATAGGTCATTGTGATTTCATCTTGGGCATCGACCCTCACACTTTGCTCAGGACCACAGGCGAGTACATTCTCTGACAGTTTTCATTGTTGATTACTTCTATAAATTGTAGTGTATTACATACTTGATTCCGACACTGTGGATACACGAGTTAGCACCCTAGATCCCCATCATGAGGAGTCGTGATTGGAATCCACCGTGCTAGCTGGGGATGGGGAATTATTAGTAGATTATGTGATCATATCCAAATCCTTGCCATGCATCATAGCTCACCCCACTTCTCACGTCGGGTGCGGCCTGACCATCATCATGCTTCATAGCTGTTATATATGATTAGCCTGACCATTATCATGCATCGTAGCTAACCATATGGTTAGCCTGACCTTCAAGAATCATAGCTAATCATATATAACCAGCCTGATCTAGTCCCAAGCGCATCACATAATAAACTAATATTTCAAACACATAGCTAGATGTTTTATCTTTATTCAGATACATTTGTTCTAGCATTCACTGTTTATTGTTCATTGCTAGATGCTCTATTGTCTATTTCATTTTCTCCTGTACTTCTCAGTTTCAGCATTTATTTCCATCTTGTATCTCTTACACTGTTTATAGATTTTGTCAATTTAATGAAACTGCTGTTAGTGCTTGTGCTTCGCTCCAATCCTGACTGGATAACAACATTTTCAGAGGACCTGGAGGACTTTTGCCCCACTCATTACGGCCCAGGAATAGAGGGAGATTTCACTCCAGAAATCCCAGAGGAGGTGCCTATCCTAGAGGAAAACTTACCAGCCTGTTCTTAGATTACTTTTCTGCATTTATTGTTTTAGACTGAGACTGAGTTGTATTAATTATTTTGTGACTTTGTGAGGTCATTTAGACCCAGGATTTGAGTTGGACTTATTATGGTTGGTTTTTATTAGAATTCTTTTCAATTCTCATCGTGCCATTATGTTATAGTTGTGATTGAGTATATTATAGAACTGTGATTTATTTATCATTGTCCTCCGTACGGAGTTGAGACTATTGACAGGATATACTATGTTTGTGACCTAGACAGCGTTCTACCGCCGATGCTGCGGCGTAGGCTGGACGTACCCACGACTCATGCCCAAATTCCGGGTGCGGGTCGTGACACGTTTTTAGTGGTGGCCCATGCAGGTCTCGCTTCGTAAGTTGTGCGGTGTCGTGGTAGTGCGACAACTTAGTTGTACTACTGCGAGCCTGTTTTTGGAAATAGGATTTAGGCCGAGGATATGCTCAATCATAATTAGGAAATTCTGATTCTTATGACATTACTCTTAATGATTTTCCTTTAGAAATTTACTGTCCTTCCTTGATGATATCATATCTATTGTCTTAATTGAATCTTTCGATCTGTCTTCAGGATGCCGCCAAGAAGGTCCCAGAGACTCGGAGCAGCAGATTCAGAGAGGTCTGCCACCTCTCGCGCTGCCGGACAGACATCAGCAGCACCTCCTACATCTCCAGTACATGTGGGAGTGTCTGCAGCATTCGGGGGTCCTCCACCACCAGTTCAGAGGGTCCCCACAGCCACGACGGCACCACCACCACCAGTTCAGCATCCAGGAGGTGTGCCCGTCGATGGAGCACAGATGTTCGCTTTGATTCAGGGCATGGTCGATGCCCAGAGGACGTCGGCAGAGGCCCAGAGAGTGCAGGCTGAGGCACATCAGGCCCAGACAGAGATGATAAGGGTGAACATGGAGAATGCTCACCAAGTGGCTCTCCAGGCTGTGGAGAGAGTCACTCAGCAGCAGCAACAACCTGGTCAGCAACAACAGAGGCCGGGCACCATTGTGGACTTCAAGAGGATGATGCCTCGGGAGTTCAAGGGGACAGAAGGGATACTCTACGCCGATGATTGGCTAGAGGACATCGAGAGGAACTTGCGTTTGGCGCAGATTCCAGAGGCGCTCTAGATCGAGGCCGCTGGCAGCCAGATGTTCGACCTTGCCCTGACATGGTTTCGCACGGAGCCGAGACTCTTGCGCAGAGGACTCACTTGGGAAGCTTTCAAGGAGCTCTTCAAAGAAAAGTTCTTTCCTGATGTCGCCCTGGGAGCTTTGGAGAGTCAGTTCCATGACTTAGCCCAGGGGAGCTCGTCCGTCGACGAGTATGCCGCGGAGTTTTCCTGCCTGAGCCGCTTCGCGCCATCGATGATTAGAGATCCGGGGGACAGGGCCCGGAAATTCAGAAAAGGGCTGACAAGGGAGATCAAGTCTCGCACGTCGGGACGTCGCACAGCTACCTACGAGGGCATATTGATGGATGCCCAAGTAGCCGAGGACGACTTGGGCCTCAGGCCCAAGAGGGGACGCGATGGTTCCGGAGGAGCAAACAGTAGTACGGGACCGGGCAAGCGTCCACACTTTCAGCAGCAACAGCAGAGACCCTTTCAGCAGCAGCATCAGGCACCAGCCCGAGGGCAGGTCCAGCAGCAGCAACAGAGACAGAACCAGCCCGCCATCCAGTGTGCTTACTGCGGGAAGATGGGACATACTAGAGATATCTGCAGGAAGAGATTGGGCTCATGTCTATCCTGTGGATCGACGACACACCAGCTGAAGGATTGTCCTACCTTTCGTCCAGGTCAGGGTGGAGCAGCCGCCCAGAGAGGATCAGACAGGGTGCCTACCGCACCAGGAGAGCCGGAGTTTGAGGTAGTCAGAGGAGCAGCGGAACAGAGCAGGAGCACATTTTGCGGAGCCAGGGCAGAAGAAGAGGAGTTGCCACATCCTCTGATAGCGGAATTCCTGGATGTATTTCCAGAAGAGTTGCCAGGTTTGCCGCCAGACAGAGATATTGAATTCTCTATAGACTTGGTTCCAGGAGCGGAGCCCATTTCACAACATGTCTATAGAGTCAACAACAGCGAGCTGGCAGAGCTGAAGAAGCAAGTTGAGGAGCTGCAGGACAAAGGCTTCATCAAATCCAGTTCATCACCATGGGGAGCTCCGGTATTGTTCGTACCGAAGAAGGACGGCACAGTGCGCATGTGCATTGATTATAGAGCTTTGAACAATATCACCATCAAGAACAAGTACCCGCTGCCGAGGATAGATGATCTTTTCGATCAGTTGAGCGGGGCGAGGGTGTTTTCGAAGATTGATTTGAGGTCAGGCTATCACCAGGTGAAGGTGAAGAAAGAAGACACGCCGAAGACAGCTTTTCGGACCAGATACGGCCAGTTTGAGTTCATGGTGATGCCATTTGGTTTAACCAATGCACCGGCAGTATTCATGAACTTGATGAACAAGGTGTTCCACCAGTACCTTGACAAGTTCGTAGTGGTGTTCATCGACGATATTCTTGTGTATTCCAAGACACCGGAGGAGCACGAAGAGCACCTGAGATTGGTCTTAGAGACTCTCAGGAGGGAGAAGCTATACGGGAAACTCTCTAAGTGTGAATTCTTCCTTGACAAGGTCGAATTTCTTGGGCATGTGGTATCAGGTGACGGTATCTCGATAAACCCAAAGAAGATCGAGGCAGTGGAGTCGTGGGCTACCCCCAGTTCGGTAGCTGAGATCAGGAGTTTTCTCGGGCTAGCAGGATACTACAGGAGGTTTGTACAAGACTTCTCCAAGATTGCAGCGCCGATGACCAGGCTGACTAGGAAGGATGTGGATTTTGTATGGACGGAGGAGTGCCAGGCTGCATTTGATGAACTAAAGAAGAGGTTGACAACAGCTCCAATTTTGACGTTGCCAGCAGGGACAGGTGGTTTCACCATCTACAGTGATGCTTCAGGGAAGGGTCTGGGATGCGTTCTTCAGCAGCACGGGAAGGTAATTGCCTATGCTTCCAGGCAGTTACGCCCTCATGAAAAGAACTACCCCACCCACGATTTGGAGTTGGCAGCAGTTATCTTCGCTCTAAAGCTGTGGAAACATTACCTGTACGGAGAGCGTGTGGAGATCTTCACAGACCACAAGAGCTTGAAGTACGTGTTCACACAGAAGGAGCTGAACATGAGGCAGAGGAGGTGGTTGGAGTTGATGAAGGACTTCGACATCTCATTGCAGTACCATCCAGGGAAGGCCAACGTAGTCGCCGATGCCTTGAGCAGGTATCCGACGGCTATGTACTTGACGACTGATAGACATTTGTTGGCTGATCTAGAAAGCTTGGAGATTGAGGTGTTAGTTCCCGGTACTGAGATTCAGATATGGGGATTGCAGATACAGTCCGAACTGATGGATAGGATCAGAGCTGCGCAGTACGAGGATGAGGCTCTGAGGAGTATCAGGGCACAGGTTCAGACAGGATTGTCGGACGACTTTACTATCGCAGAGGATGGTTCCTTACGGCACGGCACGAGGATGTGTGTGCCGAGCGGGGAGCTGCGCGAGGAGGTTCTACAGGAGACACACCGCTCTCAGTACTCGATGCATCCCGGTGCCAACAAGATGTATCGAGACTTGAGGGAGCACGTATGGTGGTATGGAATGAAGCGCGAGGTAGCACGCTTCGTATCTCGGTGTCTAGTGTGCCAGCAGGTAAAGGCAGACCGGCAGAGGCCAGGAGGTTTGCTTCAACCTTTACCGATTCCAGAATGGAAATGGGAGCACGTGACCATGGATTTTGTTTCAGGGCTTCCACGTTCTCCAGGAGGGAAGGACGCGATTTGGGTCATCGTGGACAGGTTGACCAAATCAGCCCATTTCTTACCTTTCAAAGTGGGCACGTCGACAGAGAGGCTAGCAGAGATGTACGTGCGACAGATTGTTAGACTTCATGGAGTTCCTGTGAGCATCGTCTCGGATCGGGATAGCCGTTTCACTTCCCACTTCTGGAGGAGTCTGCAGGCTAGCTTGGGCACTCAGCTCAAGTTCAGTACCGCATATCACCCCCAGACAGACGGGCAGTCTGAACGGACTATTCAGACTCTCGAGGATATGCTACGCACTTGCGTTCTAGATCTTGGAGGTTCTTGGGAGGATCATCTGCACCTGGTAGAGTTTGCTTACAACAACAGCTACCAGGCCAGCATCGATATGTCACCATTTGAGGCTCTTTATGGACGGAGGTGTCGTACACCGTTATCGTGGGACGACGTTGGAGAGAGAGCCTTGTTAGGACCAGAAATGGTCGTGGATGCAGCAGAAAAGGTGAAACTCATCAGAGACAGACTGCGAGTGGCGCAGGACAGACAGCGGCATTGGGCTGACAGCCACCGTAGACCCCTTGAGTTTCAGGTATAGATTGTTGTTTTCTGGCTTGTGTTTGTTTGTTTAGACTGCGTGTTGAGACTGTTTTGTTTTTAGGTTGGCGATCTAGTTTTCCTACGGATTTCTCTGACGCGTGGAACGATTCGTTTTGGCAGAGGCGGGAAGCTTAGCCCACGCTACATCGGACCCTTCGGTATTCTTGCAAGGGTAGGTGCAGTGGCGTATAGATTAGACTTGCCGCCTGCACTAGAGGGAGTGCATGATGTGTTTCACGTGTCGCAGCTGAGACGGTACGTGGCAGACCCTAGTCACGTACTTGATCACTCGGAGATTGAGGTTGGTCCGACGCTCAGCTACCCTGAGCAGCCCGTAGAGATCTTGGACCGCAGAGAGAAGGTGTTGCGGAACCAAACTATTCCCTTGGTTCGCGTAGCATGGAGACATCACTCTCCAGGGGAGTCGACCGAAGTACGTGTTCACACAGAAGGAGCTGAACATGAGGCAGAGGAGGTGGTTGGAGTTGATGAAGGACTTCGACATCTCATTGCAGTACCATCCAGGGAAGGCCAACGTAGTCGCCGATGCCTTGAGCAGGTATCCGACGGCTATGTACTTGATGACTGATAGACATTTGTTGGCTGATCTAGAAAGCTTGGAGATTGAGGTGTTAGTTCCCGGTACTGAGATTCAGATGTGGGGATTGCAGATCTATAATATATTTCGGTTAGAATTACCCATCTGTACTCGTTTTCACCATTCTACGCTCATTCTAAACCATATTTCAGTTAGAATAACCTACTTATGCTCGTTTTCACTGGTCTACGGCCGTTTTGTACCTTATTTCGGTTAGAATCATGCGTCCATACTCGTTTTCACTAGTTTACGTGTATTTGAAATCTTATTTCGGTTAGAATCACATTTCTATACTCGTTCCCACAAATCAATGCCACTTTTTTACTTGTTTCGGTTAGAGTCACGTATCTATGTTCGGGTACCATCTACGCCCACTCTAGACCATAATTAGATTAGAGTCACCCATCTATGCTCTTTTTCACCATTCTAAGCCTGTTTTATACCATGTTTCGTTAGAATCACCCATCTATACTCGTTTTTACCATTCTAAGCATGGTTTATCCCATGTTTCGGTTAGAATCATCCATCTATACTCATTTTCATCATTGTATTCTCATTCTACCCCATATTTCGGTCAGAATCAATCATATATACTCCTTTTCACTAGTACACGAGCATTTTATACCTTATTTTAGTTAGAATCGTATCTATATACTCGTTTTCACTGATCTAAGCAACCTTTATACCTTATTTCCTTTAAAATTATGCACCTATACCCGGTTTCACCAATTTACGCCCATTCTAAATCATATTTCGATTAGAATCACCCATCTATACTCGTTTTCACCATTCTAAACCATTTTCAGTCAGAATTATTTATTTATGCTCGTTTTCAACAGTCTACGAGCATTTGATAACTTATTTCGGTTAGAACCATACTTATATACTCATTTTTGCCAGTCTAGGCCGCTTTTACAACATGTTCCGGTTAGAATTAGCCATCTATGCTCGGTTTCACCAATCTACATCCATTATAAACGTTGTTGAAATTAGAATCACCCATCTGTACTCGATTTTATCATCCAAGTCTGTTTTATGTCATATTTCGGTTTTTATCGCCCTT
Source organism: Iris macrosiphon (assembly GCA_036927795.1). Taxonomy (NCBI): domain Eukaryota; kingdom Viridiplantae; phylum Streptophyta; class Magnoliopsida; order Asparagales; family Iridaceae; genus Iris; species Iris macrosiphon. The sequence continues at coordinate 19,763 of JAYESA010001334.1, read as the reverse complement.
CTATACTCGTTTTCATCATTGTACGCTCATTCTAAACCATATTTCAGTTTGAATCCCCCTTTTAAACTAGTCTGCATCATTGTATGCCAATTCTACACCGTGTTTCGGTTAGAATAACACTCATTTATAATCGTTTTCACTAGTCTACGATCGTTTTATACCATATTTAGGTTAGAACCACCCAATTATACTCGTTTTCATCATTTCGAGTCAGAATCATTCATTCATACTTGCTTTCACCAGTCTACGAGAATTTGCAATCTTTTTTCGATTAGAATCGCATCCTTATACTCGTTTCACTAATCTATGCCACTTTTGTACGTTATTTTTGTTAGCTTTACGCATTTATACTCGGTTTCACCAATCTACGTCCATTCTAAAGCATATTTTAATTAGAATCACCTATCTATACTCATTTTTACCATTCTAAGCCTGTTTTATGCCCATATTTCTGTTAGAATCACACATCTATACTCGTCTTTACCCTCTTGTGCCTGTTTTATAATATATTTCGGTTAGAATTATCCATCTGTACTCGTTTTCACCATTCTACGCTCATTCTAAACCATATTTCGGTTAGAATAACCCACTTATGCTCGTTTTTACTGGTCTGCGGCCGTTTTGTACCTTATTTCGGTTAGAATCATGCGTCCATACTCGTTTTCACTAGTTTATGTGTATTTGAAATCTTATTTCGGTTAGAATCACATTTCTATACTCGTTCCCACAAATCTATGCCACTTTTTTACTTGTTTCGGTTAGAGTCACGTATCTATGTTCGGTTACCATCTACGCCCACTCTAGACCAAAATTAGATTAGAGTCACTCATCTATGCTCTTTTTCACCATTCTAAGCCTGTTTTATACCATGTTTCGTTAGAATCACCCATCTATACTCGTTTTTACCATTCTAAGCATGGTTTATCCCATGTTTCGGTTAGAATCATCCATCTATACTCATTTTCATCATTGTATTCTCATTCTACCCCATATTTCGGTCAGAATCAATCATATATACTCCTTTTCACTAGTACACGAGCATTTTATACCTTATTTTAGTTAGAATTGTATCTATATACTCGTTTTTGCTGATCTAGGCAACCTTTATACCTTATTTCTTTTAAAATTATGCACCTATACCCGGTTTCATAAATTTATGCCTATTCTAAATCATATTTCGATTAGAATCACCCATCTATACTCGTTTTCACCATTCTAAACCATTTTCAGTCAGAATTATTTATTTATGCTCGTTTTTACCAGTCTACGAGCATTTGATAACTTATTTCGGTTAGAACCATACTTATATACTCGTTTTCGCCAGTCTAGGCCGCTTTTACAACATATTTCGGTTAGAATTAGCCATCTATGCTCGGTTTCACCAATCTACATCCATTATAAACCTTGTTGGGATTAGAATCACCCATCTGTACTCAATTTCATCATCCAAGCCTGTTTTATGCCATATTTTGGTTTTTATCACCCTTCTATACTCGTTTTCATCATTGTACGCTCATTCTAAACCATATTTCAGTTAGAATCACCCATCTAAACTCGTCTGCATCATTGTATGCCAATTCTACACCGTGTTTCGGTTAGAATAACACTCATTTATACTCGTTTTCACTAGTCTACGATCATTTTATACCATATTTAGGTTAGAACCACCCATCTATACTCGTTTTCATCATTTCGGGTCAGAATCATTCATTCATACCTGCTTTCACCAGTCTACGAGCATTTGTAATCTTTTTTCGATTAGAATTGCATCTGTATACTCGGTTCACTAATCTATGCCACTTTTGTACGTTATTTTTGTTAGCTTTACGCATTTATACTCGGTTTCACCAATCTACATCTATTCTAAAGCATATTTTAAATAGAATCACCTATATATAATCATTTTTACCATTCTAAGCCTATTTTATGCCCATATTTCTGTTAGAATCACACATCTATACTCGTCTTTACCCTCCTGTGCCTGTTTTATAATATATTTCGGTTAGAATTACCCATCAGTACTCGTTTTCACCATTCTACGCTTATTCTAAACCATATTTCGGTTAGAATAACCCACTTATGCTCGTTTTCACTGTCTACGGCCGTTTTGTACCTTATTTCGGTTAGAATCACGCGTCCATACTCGTTTTCACTAGTTTACGTGTATTTGAAATCTTATTTCGGTTAGAATCACATTTCTATACTCGTTCCCACAAATCTATGCCACTTTTTTACTTGTTTCGGTTAGAGTCACGTATCTATGTTCGGTTACCATCTACGCCCACTCTAGAACATAATTAGATTAGAGTCACCCATCTATGCTCTTTTTCACCATTCTAAGCCTGTTTTATACCATGTTTCGTTAGAATCACCCATCTATACTCGTTTTTACCATTCTAAGCACGGTTTATCCCATGTTTCGGTTAGAATCACCCATCTATACTCATTTTCATCATTGTATTCTCATTCTACCCCATATTTCGGTCAGAATCAATCATATATACTCCTTTTCACTTGTACACGAGCATTTTATACCTTATTTTAGTTAGAATCGTATCTATATACTCGTTTTCACTGATCTAGGCAACCTTTATACCTTATTTCCTTTAAGATTATGCACCTATACCCGATTTCACCAATTTACGCCCCGGTTTCACCAATTTACGCCCATTCTAAATCATATTTCGATTAGAATCACCCATCTATACTCGTTTTCACCATTCTAAACCATTTTCAGTCAGAATTATTTATTTATGCTCGTTTTCACCAGTCTACGAGCATTTGATAACTTATTTCGGTTAGAACCATACTTATATACTTGTTTTCGCCAGTCTAGGCCACTTTTACAACATATTTCGGTTAGAATTAGCCATCTATGCTCGGTTTTACCAATCTACATCCATTATAAACCTTGTTGAGATTAGAATCACCCATCTGTACTCAATTTCATCATCCAAGCCTGTTTTATGCCATATTTTAGTTTTTATCGCCATTCTATACTCATTTTCATCATTGTACGCTCATTCTAAACCATATTTCTGTTAGAATCCCCCTTTTATACTAGTCTGCATCATTGTATGCTAATTCTATACCGTGTTTCGGTTAGAATAACACTCATTTATACTCGTTTTCACTAGTCTACGATCATTTTATACCATATTTAGGTTAGAACCACCCATCTATACTCGTTTTCATCATTTCGGGTCAGAATCATTCATTCATACTTGCTTTCACCAGTCTATGAGCATTTGCAATCTTTTTTCGATTAGAGTCGCATCTGTATACTCGTTTCACTAATCTATGCCACTTTTGTATGTTATTTTTGTTAGATTTACGCATTAATACTCGGTTTCACCAATCTACGTCCATTCTAAAGCATATTTTAATTAGAATCACCTATCTATACTCGTTTTTACCATTCTAAGCCTGTTTTATGCCCATATTTCTGTTAGAATCACACATCTATACTCGTCGTTACCCTCATGTGCCTGTTTTATAATATATTTCGGTTAGAATTACCCATCTGTACTCGTTTTCACCATTCTACGCTCATTCTAAACCATATTTTGGTTAGAATAACCCACTTATGCTCGTTTTCACTGGTCTATGGTCGTTTTGTACCTTATTTCGGTTAGAATCACGCATCCATACTCGTTTTCACTAGTTTACGTGTATTTGAAATCTTATTTCGGTTAGAATCATATTTCTATACTCGTTCCCACAAATCTATGCCACTTTTTTACTTGTTTCGGTTAGAGTCACGTATCTATGTTCGGTTACCATCTATGCCTACTCTAGACCATAATTAGATTAGAGTCACCCATCTATACTCTTTTTCACCATTCTAAGCCTGTTTTATACCATGTTTCGTTAGAATCACCCATCTATACTCGTTTTTACCATTCTAAGCACGGTTTATCCTATGTTTCGGTTAGAATCACCCATCTATACTCATTTTCAACAATGTATTCTCATTTTATCCCATATTTCGGTCAGAATCAATCATATATACTCCTTTTCACTAGTACACGAGCATTTTATACCTTATTTTAGTTAGAATCGTATCTATATACTCGTTTTCACTGATCTAGGCAACCTTTATACCTTATTTCCTTTAAAATTATGCACCTATACCCGGTTTCACCAATTTACGCCCATTCTAAATCATATTTCGATTAGAATCACCCATCTATACTCGTTTTTACCATTCTAAACCATTTTCAGTCAGAATTATTTATTTATGCTCATTTTCACCAGTCTACGAGCATTTGATAACTTATTTCGGTTAGAACCATACTTATATACTCGTTTTCGCCAGTCTAGGCCGCTTTTACAACATGTTCCGGCTAGAATTAGCCATCTATGCTCGGTTTCACCAATCTACATCCATTATAAACCTTGTTGAGATTAGAATCACCCATCTGTACTCGATTTCTTCATCCAAGCCTGTTTTATGCCATATTTTGGTTTTTATCGTCCTTCTATTCTCGTTTTCATCATTGTACGCTCATTCTAAACCATATTTCAGTTAGAATCCCCCTTTTAAACTAGTCTGCATCATTGTATGCCAATTCTATACCGTGTTTCGGTTAGAATAACACTCATTTATACTCGTTTTCACTAGTCTACGATCGTTTTATACCATATTTAGGTTAGAACCACCCATCTATACTCGTTTTCATCATTTCGGGTCAGAATCATTCATTCATACTTGCTTTCACCAGTCTACGAGCATTTGCAATCTTTTTTCGATTAGAATCGCATCTGTATACTCGGTTCACTAATCTATGCCACTTTTGTACGTTATTTTTGTTAGCTTTACGCATTTATACTCGGTTTCACCAATCTACGTCTATTCTAAAGCATATTTTAAATAGAATCACCTATCTATACTCGTTTTTACCATTCTAAGCCTGTTTTATGCCCATATTTCTGTTAGAATCACACATCTATACTCGACTTTACCCTCCTGTGCCTGTTTTATAATATATTTCGGTTAGAATTATCCCATCTGTACTCGTTTTCACCATTCTACGCTCATTCTAAACCATATTTCGGTTAGAATAACCCACTTATGCTCGTTTTCACTGGTCTACGGCCGTTTTGTACCTTATTTCGGTTAGAATCACGCGTCCATACTCGTTTTCACTAGTTTACGTATATTTGAAATCTTATTTCTGTTAGAATCACATTTCTATACTCGTTCCCACAAATCTATGTCACTTTTTTACTTGTTTCGGTTAGAGTCACGTATCTATGTTCGGTTACCATCTACGCCCACTCTAGACCATAATTAGATTAGAGTCACCCATCTATGCTCTTTTTCACCATTCTAAGCCTGTTTTATACCATGTTTCGTTAGAATTACCCATCTATACTCGTTTTTACCATTCTAAGCATGGTTTATCCTATGTTTCGATTAGAATCACCCATCTATACTCATTTTCATCATTGTATTCTCATTCTACCCCATATTTCGGTCAGAATCAATCATATATACTCCTTTTCACTAGTACACGAGCACTTTATACCTTATTTTAGTTAGAATCGTATCTATATACTCGTTTTCACTGATCTAAGCAACCTTTATACCTTATTTCCTTTAAAATTATGCACCTATATCCGGTTTCACCAATTTACGCCCATTCTAAATCATATTTCGATTAGAATCACCCATCTATACTCGTTTTCACCATTCTAAACTATTTTCAGTCAGAATTATTTATTTATGCTCGTTTTCACCAGTCTACGAGCATTTGATAACTTATTTCGGTTAGAACCATACTTATATACTCGTTTTCGCCAGTCTAGGCCGCTTTTATAAAATATTTCGGTTAAAATTAGCCATCTATGCTCGGTTTTACCAATCTACATCCATTATAAACCTTGTTGAGATTAGAATCACCCATCTGTACTCAATTTCATCATCCAAGCCTGTTTTATGCCATATTTCTGTTTTTATCGCCATTCTATACTCGTTTTCATCATTGTACGCTCATTCTAAACCATATTTTAGTTAGAATCCCCCTTTTAAACTAGTCTGCATCATTGTATGCCAATTCTACACCGTGTTTCGGTTAGAATAACAATCATTTATACTCGTTTTCATTAGTCTACGATCGTTTTATACCATATTTAGGTTATAACCACCCATCTATACTCATTTTCATCATTTCGGGTCAGAATCATTCATTCATACTTGCTTTCACCAGTCTATGAGCATTTGCAATCTTTTTTCGATTAGAGTCGCATCTGTATACTCATTTCACTAATCTATGCCACTTTTGTACGTTATTTTTGTTTGCTTTACGCATTTATACTTGGTTTTACCAATCTACATCCATTCTAAAGCATATTTTAATTAGAATCACCTATATATACTCATTTTTACCATTCTAAGCCTGTTTTATGCCCATATTTCTGTTAGAATCACACATCTATACTCGTCTTTACCCTCCTGTGCCTGTTTTATAATATATTTCGGTTAGAATTACCCATCTGTACTTGTTTTCACCATTCTACGCTCATTCTAAACCATATTTTGGTTAGAATAACCCACTTATGCTCATTTTCACTGGTCTACGGCCGTTTTGTACCTTATTTCGGTTAGAATCACGCGTCCATACTCGTTTTCACTAGTTTACGTGTATTTGAAATCTTATTTCGGTTAGAATCACATTTCTATACTCGTTCCCACAAATCTATGCCACTTTTTTACTTGTTTCGGTTAGAATCACGTATCTATGTTCGGTTACCATCTACGCCCACTCTAGACCATAATTAGATTAGAGTCACCCATCTATGCTCTTTTTCACCATTCTAAACCTTGCTTAGAATGGTAAAAACGAGTATAGATGGGTGATTCTAACGAAACATGGGCCATATTTCTGTTAGAATCACACATCTATACTCGTCTTTACCCTCCTGTGCCTGTTTTATAATATATTTCGGTTAGAATTACCCATCTGTACTCGTTTTCACCATTCTACGCTCATTCTAAACCATATTTCGGTTAGAATAACCCACTTATGCTCGTTTTTACTGGTCTACGGTCGTTTTGTACCTTATTTCGGTTAGAATCACGCATCCATACTCGTTTTCACTAGTTTACGTGTATTTGAAATCTTATTTCGGTTAGAATCATATTTCTATACTCGTTCCCACAAATCTATGCCACTTTTTTACTTGTTTCGGTTAGAGTCACGTATCTATGTTCGGTTACCATCTACGCCCACACTTGACCATAATTAGATTAGAGTCACCCATCTATGCTCTTTTTCACCATTCTAAGCCTGTTTTATACCATGTTTCGTTAGAATCACCCATCTATACTCGTTTTTACCATTCTAAGCACGATTTATCCTATGTTTCGGTTAGAATCACCCATCTATACTTATTTTTATCATTGTATTCTCATTCTACCCCATATTTCGGTCAGAATCAATCATATATACTCCTTTTCACTAGTACACGAGTATTTTATACCTTATTTTAGTTAGAATCGTATCTATATACGCGTTTTCACTGATCTAGGCAACCTTTATACCTTATTTCCTTTAAAATTATGCACCTATACCGGATTTTACCAATTTACGCCCATTCTAAATCATATTTCGATTAGAATCACCCATCTATACTCGTTTTCACCATTCTAAACCATTTTCAGTCAGAATTATTTATTTATGCTCGTTTTCACCAGTCTACGAGAATTTGATAACTTATTTCGGTTAGAACCATACTTATATACTCGTTTTCGTCAGTCTAGGCCGCTTTTACAACATATTCCGGTTAGAATTAGCCATCTATGCTCGGTTTCACCAATCTACATCCATTATAAACTTGTTGAGATTAGAATCACACATCTGTACTCAATTTCATCATCCAAGCCTGTTTTATGCCATATTTTGGTTTTCATCACCCTTCTATACTCGTTTTCATCATTGTACGCTCATTCTAAATCATATTTCAGTTAGAATCACCCATCTAAACTCGTCTGCATCATTGTATGCCAATTCTACACCGTGTTTCGGTTAGAATAACACTCATTTATACTCGTTTTCACTAGTCTACGATCATTTTATACCATATTTAGGTTAGAACCACCCATCTATACTCGTTTTCATCATTTCGGGTCCGAATCATTCATTCATACTTGCTTTCACCAGTCTACGAGCATTTGCAATCTTTTTTCGATTAGAATCGCATCTGTATACTCGGTTCACTAATCTATGCCACTTTTGTACGTTATTTTTGTTAGCTTTACGCATTTATACTCGATTTCACCAATCTACGTCTATTCTAAAGCATATTTTAAATAGAATCACCTATCTATACTCGTTTTTACCATTCTAAGCCTATTTTATGCCCATATTTCTGTTAGAATCACATATCTATACTCGTCTTTACCCTCCTGTGCCTGTTTTATAATATATTTCGGTTAGAATTACCCATCAGTACTCGTTTTCACCATTCTACGCTCATTTAAAAAATATTTCGGTTAGAATAACCCACTTATGCTCGTTTTACTGGTCTACGGTCGTTTTGTACCTTATTTTGGTTAGAATCACGCGTCCATACTCGTTTTCACTAGTTTACGTGTATTTGAAATCTTATTTTGGTTAGAATCACATTTCTATACTCGTTCCCACAAATCTATGCCACTTTTTTACTTGTTTCAGTTAGAGTCACGTATCTATGTTCGGTTACCATCTACGCCACTCTAGACCATAATTAGATTAGAGTCACCCATCTATGCTCTTTTTCACCATTCTAAGCCTGTTTTATACCATGTTTCGTTAGAATCACCCATCTATACTCGTTTTTACCATTCTAAGCACGGTTTATCCCATGTTTCGGTTAGAATCACCCATCTATACTTATTTTCATCATTGTATTCTCATTCTACCCCATATTTCGGTCAGAATCAATCATATATACTCCTTTTCACTAGTACACGAGCATTTTATACCTTATTTTAGTTAGAATCGTATCTATATACTCGTTTTCACTGATCTAGGCAACCTTTATACCTTATTTCCTTTAAATTATGCACCTATACAAGATTTCACCAATTTACGCCCCGGTTTCGCCAATTTACGCCCATTCTAAATCATATTTCGATTAGAATCACCCATCTATACTCGTTTTCACCATTCTAAACCATTTTCAGTCAGAAATATTTATTTATGCTCGTTTTCACCAGTCTACGAGCATTTGATAACTTATTTCGGTTAGAACCATACTTATATACTCGTTTTCGCCAGTCTGGGCCGCTTTTACAACATATTCCGGTTAGAATTAGCCATCTATGCTCGGTTTTACCAATCTACATCCATTATAAACCTTGTTGAGATTAGAATCACCCATCTGTACTCAATTTTATCATCCAAGCCTGTTTTATGCCATATTTCGATTTTATCGCCATTCTATACTCGTTTTCATCATTGTACGCTCATTCTAAACCATATTTCAGTTAGAATCCCCCTTTTAAACTAGTCTGCATCATTGTATGCCAATTCTACACCGTGTTTCGGTTAGAATAACACTTATTTATACTCGTTTTCACTCGTCTACGATCGTTTTATACCATATTTAGGTTAGAACCACCCATCTATACTCGTTTTCATCATTTTCGGGTCAGAATCATTCATTCATACTTGCTTTCACCAGTCTATGAGCATTTGCAATCTTTTTTCGATTAGAGTCGCATCTGTATACTCGTTTCACTAATCTATGCCACTTTTATACGTTATTTTTGTTAGCTTTACGCATTTATACTCGGTTTCACCAATCTACGTCCATTCTAAAGCATATTTTAATTAGAATCACCTATCTATACTCGTTTTTACCATTCTAAGCCTGTTTATGTCCATATTTCTGTTAGAATCACACATCTATACTCGTCTTTACCCTCATGTGCCTGTTTTATAATATATTTCGGTTAGAATTACCTATCTGTACTCGTTTTCACCATTCTACGCTCATTCTAAACCATATTTCGGTTAGAATAACCCACTTATGCTCGTTTTTACTGGTCTACGGCCGTTTTGTACCTTATTTCGGTTAGAATCATGCATCCATACTCGTTTTTACTAGTTTACGTGTATTTGAAATCTTATTTCGGTTAGAATCACATTTCTATACTCGTTCCCACAAATCTATGCCACTTTTTTACTTGTTTCGGTTAGAGTCACGTATCTATGTTCGGCTACCATCTACGCCCACTCTAGACCATAATTAGATTAGAGTCAACCATCTATGGTCTTTTTCACCATTCTAAGCCTGTTTTATACATGTTTCGTTAGAATCACCCATCTATACTCGTTTTTTACCATTCTAAGCACGGTTTATCCCATGTTTCAGTTAGAATCACCCATCTATACTCATTTTCATCATTGTATTCTCATTCTTATCCCATATTTCGGTCAGAATCAATCATATATACTCCTTTTCACTAGTACACGAGCATTTTATACCTTATTTTAGTTAGAATCGTATCTATATACTCGTTTTCACTGATCTAGGCAACCTTTATACATTATTTCCTTTAAAATTATGCACCTATACCCGATTTCACCAATTTACGCCCCGGTTTTGCCAATTTACGCCCATTCTAAATCATATTTCGATTAGAATCACCCATCTATACTCGTTTTCACCATTCTAAACCATTTTCAGTCAGAATTATTTATTTATGCTCGTTTTCACCAGTCTACGAGCATTTGATAACTTATTTCGGTTAGAACCATACTTATATACTCGTTTTCGCCAGTCTAGGCCGCTTTTACAACATATTCCGGTTAGAATTAGCCATCTATGCTCGGTTTTACCAATCTACATCCATTATAAACCTTGTTGAGATTAGAATCACCCATCTGTACTCAATTTTATCATCCAAGCCTGTTTTATGCCATATTTCGGTTTTTATCGCCATTCTATACTCGTTTTCATCATTGTACGCTCATTCTAAACCATATTTCAGTTAGAATCCCCCTTTTAAACTAGTCTGCATCATTGTATGCCAATTCTACACCGTGTTTCTGTTAGAATAACACTCATTTATACTCGTTTTCACTAGTCTACGATCGTTTTAAAACCATATTAGGTTAGAATCACCCATCTATACTCGTTTTCATCATTTCGGGTCAGAATCATTCATTCATACTTGCTTTCACCAGTCTATGAGCATTTGCAATCTTTTTTCGATTAGAGTCGCATCTGTATACTCGTTTCAATAATCTATGCCACTTTTGTACGTTATTTTTGTTAGCTTTACGCATTTATACTCGGTTTCCCCAATCTACGTCCATTCTAAAGCATATTTTAATTAGAATCACCTATCTATACTCGTTTTTACCATTCTAAGCCTGTTTTATGCCCATATTTCTGTTAGAATCACACATCTATACTCGTCTTTACCCTCTTGTGCCTATTTTATAATATATTTCGGTTAGAATTATCCATCTGTACTCGTTTTCACCATTCTACGCTCATTCTAAACCATATTTCGGTTTAGAATAACCCACTTATGCTCGTTTTCACTGGTCTACGGCCGTTTTGTACCTTATTTCGGTTAGAATCACGCGTCCATACTCGTTTTTACTAGTTTACGTGTATTTGAAATCTTATTTCGGTTAGAATCACATTTTTATACTCGTTCCCACAAATCTATGCCACTTTTTTACTTGTTTCGGTTAGAGTCACATATCTATATTCGGCTACCATCTACGCCCACTCTAGACCATAATTAGATTAGAGTCACCCATCTATGCTCTTTTTTACCATTCTAAGCATGTTTTATACCATGTTTCGTTAGAATCACCCATCTATACTCGTTTTTACCATTCTAAGCACGGTTTATCCCATATTTCGGTTAGAATCACCCATCTATACTCATTTTCATCGTTGTATTCTCATTCTACCCCATATTTCGGTCAGAATCAATCATATATACTCCTTTTCACTAGTACACGAGCATTTCTATACCTTATTTAGTTAGAATCGTATCTATATACTCGTTTTCATTGATCTAGGCAACATTTATACCTTATTTTCTTTAAAATTATGCACCTATACCCGATTTCACCAATTTACGTCCCGGTTTCGCCAATTTACGCCCATTCTAAATCATATTTCGATTAGAATCACCCATCTATACTCGTTTTCACCATTCTAAACCATTTCAGTCAGAATTATTTATTTATGCTCGTTTTCACCAGTCTACGAGCATTTGATAACTTATTTCGGTTAGAACCATACTTATATACTCGTTTTCGCCAGTCTAGGCCGCTTTTACAACATATTCCGGTTAGAATTAGCCATCTATGCTCGGTTTTACCAATCTACATCCATTATAAACCTTGTTGAGATTAGAATCACCCATCTGTACTCAATTTCATCATCCAAGTCTGTTTTATGCCATATTTTGGTTTTTATCGCCATTCTATACTCGTTTTCATCATTGTACGCTCATTCTAAACCATATTGCAGTTAGAATTCCCCTTTTAAACTAGTCTGCATCATTGTATGCCAATTTTACACCGTGTTTCGGTTAGAATAACACTCATTTATACTCGTTTTCACTAGTCTACGATCGTTTTATACCATATTTAGGTTAGAACCACCCATATATACTCGTTTTTATCATTTCGGGTCAGAATCATTTATTCATACTTGCTTTCACCAGTCTATGAGCATTTGCAATCTTTTTTCGATTAGAGTCACATCTGTATACTCGTTTCACTAATCTATGCCACTTTTGTACGTTATTTTTGTTAGCTTTACGCATTTATACTCGGTTTCACCAATCTACGTCCATTCTAAAGAATATTTTAATTAGAATCACCTATCTATACTCGTTTTAACCATTCTAAGCCTGTTTTATGTCCATATTTCTGTTAGAATCACACATCTATACTCGTCTTTACCCTCCTGTGCCTGTTTTATAATATATTTCGGTTATAATTACCCATCTGTACTCGTTTTCACCATTCTACGCTCATTCTAAACCATATTTCGGTTAGAATAACCCACTTATGATCGTTTTCACTGGTCTACAGCCGTTTTGTACCTTATTTCGGTTAGAATCACGCGTCCATACTCGTTTTTACTAATTTACGTGTATTTGAAATCTTATTTCGGTTAGAATCATATTTCTATACTCGTTCCCACAAATCTATGCCACTTTTTTACTTGTTCGGTTAGAATCACGCGTCCATACTCGTTTTCACTTATGATCGTTTTCACTGGTCTACAGCCGTTTTGTACCTTATTTCGGTTAGAATCACGCGTCCATACTCGTTTTTACTAATTTACGTGCATTTCAAAATCTTATTTCGGTTAGAATCACATTTCTATACTCGTTCCACAAATCTATGCCACTTTTTTACTTGTTTCGGTTAGAGTCATGTATCTATGTTCGGTTACCATCTACGCCCACTCTAGACCATAATTAGATTAGAGTCACCCATCTATGCTCTTTTTCACCATTCTAAGCCTGTTTTATACCATGTTTCGTTAGAATCACCCATCTATACTCGTTTTTACCATTCTAAGCACGGTTTATCCCATATTTCGGTTAGAATCACCCATCTATACTCATTTTCATCATTGTATTCTCATTCTACCCCATATTTCGGTCAGAATCAATCATATTATACTCCTTTTCACTAGTACACGAGCATTTTATACCTTATTTTAGTTAGAATCGTATCTATATACTCGTTTTTACTGATCTAGGCAACTTTTATACCTTATTTCCTTTAAAATTATGCACCTATACCCGATTATGCACCAATTTACGCCCCGGTTTTGCCAATTTACGCCCATTCTAAATCATATTTCGATTAGAATCACCCATCTATACTCGTTTTCACCATTCCAAACCATTTTCAGTCAGAATTATTTATTTATGCTCGTTTTCACCAGTCTACGAGCATTTGATAACTTATTTCGGTTAGAACCATACTTATATACTCGTTTTCGCTAGTCTAGGCCGCTTTTACAATATATTTCGGTTAGAATTAGCCATCTATGCTCGGTTTCACCAATCTACATCCATTATAAACCTTGTTGAGATTAGAATCACCTATCTGTACTTAATTTCATCATCCAAGCCTGTTTTATGCCATATTTCGATTTTCATCACCCTTCTATACTCGTTTTCATCATTGTACGCTCATTCTAAACCATATTTCAGTTAGAATCACCAATCTAAACTCGTCTGCATCATTGTATGCTAATTCTACACCGTGTTTCGGTTAGAATAACACTCATTTATACTCGTTTTCACTAGTCTACGATCATTTTATACCATATTTAGGTTAGAACCACCCATCTATACTCGTTTTCATCATTTCGGGTCAGAATCATTCATTCATACTTGCTTTCACCAGTCTATGAGCATTTGCAATCTTTTTTCGATTAGAATCGCATCTGTATACTCGGTTCACTAATCTATGCCACTTTTGTACGTTATTTTTGTTAGCTTTACCCATTTATACTCGGTTTCACCAATCTACGTCTATTCTAAAGCATATTTTAAATAGAATCACCTATCTATACCTCATTTTTACCATTCTAAGCCTATTTTATGCCCATATTTCTGTTAGAATCACACATCTATACTCGTCTTTACCCTCCTGTGCCTGTTTTATAATATATTTTGGTTAGAATTACCCATCAGTACTCGTTTTCACCATTCTACGCTCATTCTAAAAAATATTTCGGTTAGAATAACCCACTTATGCTCGTTTTCACTGGTCTACGGCCGTTTTGTACCTTATTTCGGTTAGAATCACGCGTCCATACTCGTTTTCACTAGTTTACGTGTATTTGAAATCTTATTTCGGTTAGAATCACATTTCTATACTCGTTCCCACAAATCTATGCCACTTTTTTACTTGTTTCGGTTAGAGTCACGTATCTATGTTCGGTTACCATCTACGCCCACTCTAGACCATAATTAGATTAGAGTCACCCATCTATGCTCTTTTTCACCATTCTAAGCCTGTTTTAAACCATGTTTCGTTAGAATCACCCATCTATACTCGTTTTTACCATTCAAAGCACGGTTTATCCCATGTTTCGGTTAGAATCACCCATCTATACTCATTTTCATCATTGTATTCTCATTCTACCCCATATTTCGGTCAGAATCAATCATATATACTCCTTTTCACTAGTACACGAGCATTTTATACCTTATTTTAGTTAGAATCGTATCTATATACTCGTTTTCACTGATCTAGGCAACCTTTATACCTTATTTCCTTTAAAATTATGCACCTATACCCGATTTCACCAGTTTATGCCCCGGTTTCGCCAATTTACGCCCATTCTAAATCATATTTCGATTAGAATCACCCATCTATACTCGTTTTCACCATTCTAAACCATTTTCAGTCAGAATTATTTTTTTATGCTCGTTTTCACCAGTCTACGAGCATTTGATAACTTATTTTGGTTAGAACCATACTTATATACTCGTTTTCGCCAGTCTAGGCCGCTTTTACAACATATTCCGGTTAGAATTAGCCATCTATGCTCGGTTTTACCAATCTACATCCAATATAAACCTTGTTGAGATTAGAATCACCCATCTGTACTCAATTTCATCATCCAAGCCTGTTTTATGCCATATTTCGATTTTTATCGCCATTCTATACTCGTTTTCATCATTGTACGCTCATTCTAAACTATATTTCAGTTAGAATCCCCCTTTTAAACTAGTCTACATCATTGTATGCCAATTCTACACCGTGTTTCGGTTAGAATAACACTCATTTATACTCGTTTTCACTAGTCAACGATCGTTTTATACCATATTTAGGTTAGAACCACCCATCTATACTCGTTTTCATCATTTCGGGTCAGAATCATTCATTCATACTTGCTTTCACCAGTCTATGAGCATTTGCAATCTTTTTTCGATTAGAGTCGCATCTGTATACTCGTTTCACTAATCTATGCCACTTTTGTACGTTATTTTTGTTAGCTTTACGCATTTATACTAGGTTTCACCAATCTACGTCCATTCTAAAGCATATTTTAATTAGAATCACCTATCTATACTCGTTTTTACCATTCTAAGCCTGTTTTATGCCCATATTTCTGTTAGAATCACACATCTATACTCGTCTTTACCCTCCTGTGCCTGTTTTATAATATATTTCGGTTAGAATTACCCATCTGTACTCGTTTTCACCATTCTACGCTCATTCTAAACCATATTTCGGTTAGAATAACCCACTTATGCTCGTTTTCACTGGTCTACGGCCGTTTTGTACCTTATTTCGGTTAGAATCACGCGTCCATACTCGTTTTCACTAGTTTACGTGTATTTGAAATCTTATTTCGGTTAGAATCACATTTCTATACTCGTTCCCACAAATCTATGCCACTTTTTTAATTGTTTCGGTTAGAGTCACGTATCTATGTTCGGTTACCATCTACGCCCACTCTAGACCATAATTAGATTAGAGTCACCCATCTATGCTCTTTTTCACCATTCTAAGCCTGTTTTATACCATGTTTCGTTAGAATCACCCATCTATACTCGTTTTTACCATTCTAACCACGGTTTATCCTATGTTTCGGTTAGAATCACCCATCTATACTCATTTTCATCATTGTATTCTCATTCTACCCCATATTTCGGTCCGAATCAATCATATATACTCCTTTTCACTAGTACACGAGCATTTTATATCTTATTTTAGTTAGAATCGTATCTATATACTCGTTTTCACTGATCTAGGCAACCTTTATACCTTATTTCCTTTAAAATTATGCACCTATACCCGGTTTCACCAATTTACGCCCATTCTAAATCATATTTCGATTAGAATCACCCATCTATACTCGTTTTCACCATTCTAAACCATTTTCAGTCAGAATTATTTATTTATGCTCGTTTTCACCAGTCTACGAGCATTTGATAACTTATTTCGGTTAGAACCATACTTATATACTCGTTTTCGCCAGTCTAGGCCTCTTTTACAATATATTCCGGTTAGAATTAGCCATCTATGCTCGGTTTTACCAATCTACATCCATTATAAATCTTGTTGAGATTAGAATCACCCATCTGTACTCAATTTCATCATCCAAGCCTGTTTTATGCCATATTTCGGTTTTATCGCCATTCTATACTCGTTTTCATCATTGTACGCTCATTCTAAACCATATTTCAGTTAGAATCCCCCTTTTAAACTAGTCTGCATCATTGTATGCCAATTCTACACCATGTTTCGGTTAGAATAACACTCATTTATACTCGTTTTTACTAGTCTACGATCGTTTTATACCATATTTAGGTTAGGAACCACCTATCTATACTCGTTTTCATCATTTCGGGTCAGAATCATTCATTCATACTTGCTTTCACCAGTCTACGAGCATTTGCAATCTTTTTTTGATTAGAGTCGCATCTGTATACTCGTTTCACTAATCTATGCCACTTTTGTACGTTATTTTTGTTAGCTTTACGCATTTATACTCGGTTTTACCAATCTACATCCATTCTAAAGCATATTTTAATTAGAATCACCTATCTATACTCATTTTTACCATTCTAAGCCTGTTTTATGCCCATATTTCTGTTAGAATCACACATCTATACTCGTCTTTACCCTCCTGTGCCTGTTTTATAATATATTTCGGTTAGAATTACCCATCTGTACTCGTTTTCACTATTCTACGCTCATTCTAAACCATATTTCGGTTAGAATAACCCACTTATGCTCGTTTTCACTGGTCTATGGCCGTTTTGTACCTTATTTCGGTTAGAATCACGCGTCCATACTCGTTTTCACTAGTTTACGTGTATTTGAAATCTTATTTCGGTTAGAATCATATTTCTATACTCGTTCCCACAAATCTATGCTACTTTTTTACTTGTTTCGGTTAGAGTCACGTATCTATGTTCGGTTACCATCTACGCCCACTCTAGACCATAATTAGATTAGAGTCACCCATCTATGCTCTTTTTCACCATTCTAAGCTGTGTTTATACTATGTTTCGTTAGAATCACCCATCTATACTCGTTTTTACCATTCTAAGCACGGTTTATCCCATGTTTCGTTTAGAATCACCCATCTATACTCATTTTCATCATTGTATTCTCATTCTACCCCATATTTTGGTCAGAATCAATCTTATATACTCCTTTTCACTAGTATACGAGCATTTTATACCTTATTTTAGTTAGAATCGTATCTATATACTCGTTTTCACTGATCTAGGCAACCTTTATACCTTATTTTCTTTAAAATTATGCACCTATACCCGATTTCACCAATTTACGCCCCGGTTTCGCCAATTTACGCCCATTCTAAATCATATTTCGATTAGAATCACCCATCTATACTCGTTTTCACCATTCTAAACCATTTTCAGTCAGAATTATTTATTTATGCTCGTTTTCACCAGTCTACGAGCATTTGATAACTTATTTCGGTTAGAACCATAACTATATACTCATTTTCGCCAGTCTAGGCCACTTTTACAACATATTCCGGTTAGAATTAGCCCTCTATGCTCGGTTTTACCAATCTACATCCATTATAAACCTTGTTGAGATTAGAATCACCCATCTGTACTCAATTTCATCATCCAAGCCTGTTTTATGCCATATTTCGGTTTTTATCGCCATTCTATACTCGTTTTCATCATTGTACGCTAATTCTAAACCATATTTCAGTTAGAATCCCCCTTTTAAACTAGTCTGCATCATTGTATGCCAATTCTACACCGTGTTTCGGTTAGAATAACACTCATTTATACTCGTTTTCACTAGTCTACGATCGTTTTATACCATATTTAGGTTAGAACCACCCCATCTATACTCGTTTTCATCATTTCAGGTCAGAAACATTCATTCATACTTGCTTTCACCAGTCTATGAGCATTTGCAATCTTTTTTCGATTAGAGTCGCATCTGTATACTCGTTTCACTAATCTATGCCACTTTTGTACGTTATTTTTGTTAGCTTTACGCAATTTATACTCGGTTTACCAATCTACGTCCATTCTAAAGCATATTTTAATTAGAATCACCTATCTATACTCGTTTTTACCATTCTAAGCCTGTTTTATGCCCATATTTCTGTTAGAATCACACATCTATACTCGTCTTTACCCTCCTGTGCCTGTTTTATAATATATTTCGGTTAGAATTACCCATCTGTACTCGTTTTCACCATTCTACGCTCATTCTAAACCATATTTCGGTTAGAATAACCCACTTATGCTCGTTTTCACTGGTCTACGGCCGTTTTGTACCTTATTTCGGTTAGAATCACGCGTCCATACTCGTTTTCACTAGTTTACGTGTATTTGAAATCTTATTTCGGTTAGAATCACATTTCTATACTCGTTCCCACAAATCTATGCCACTTTTTTACTTGTTTCGGTTAGAGTCACGTATCTATGTTCGGTTACCATCTACGCCCACTCTAGACCATAATTAGATTAGAGTCACCCATCTATGCTCTTTTTCACCATTCTAAGCCTGTTTTATACCATGTTTCGTTAGAATCACCCATCTATACTCGTTTTTACCATTCTAACCACGGTTTACCCTATGTTTCGGTTAGAATCACCCATCTATACTCATTTTCATCATTGTATTCTCATTCTACCCTATATTTCGGTCAGAATCAATCATATATACTCCTTTTCACTAGTACACGAGCATTTTATACCTTATTTTAGTTAGAATCGTATCTATATACTCGTTTTCACTGATCTAGGCAACCTTTAT
>JAYESA010001333.1:0-49945 GCA_036927795.1 Iris macrosiphon | reverse complement strand
CCTTATTTCGGTTAGAATCTCTCGTCTATACTCGTTTTTACCATTCTACGTCCGTTTTACGCCATAATTTTGGTTAAATCACACATCTATGCTCGTTTTCACCATTCTACACTTGTTTTATACCAAATTTCGGTTAGAATCACCCATCCATTCTCATTTTCATCATTCTATGCTCATTCTATTCCATATTTCTGTTAGAATCACCTATTTATTTATACTTGTTTTCACCAATCTAAGCTCATTCTATACCATAATTAGAATCGTCCATCTATACTCGTTTTCATCAATCTATGCTTATTCTAAAACATATTTCGGTTAGAATCGCCCATATACACTCGTTTTCACCATTCTATGCTATCATATTTAAGTTAGTATCCATCTCATTTTCACAATTCCATGTCCGTTTTATAAGATATTTTGGTTAGAATCACCGATCTAAACAGGTTTTCAGCATTCTAAACCCATTAAATACCATATTTCGGTTAGAATCACCCATTTATACTCGTTTTAACTATTATACGATCGTTTGATGCCTTATTTTGATTACAATCACATTTCAGTACTCGTTTCCAAAATCTACGCCACTTTTATACCATATTTCGGTTTTGAATCACCAATCTATACTCGTTTTCACCAATCTACATGCATTCGACACCATAGTTCGGTTAGAATCACTCATCTATACACGTTTTCACGATTCGAGCCCTGTTTTATACCATATTTCGGTTAGAATCGGTGATCTAAACTCGTTTTCAGCATCCTACGGTCATGTTATACCATATTTCGGTTCGAATCACCCGTTTTCACTAATTTACGAGCATTTGATGCCTTATTTCGGTTAGAATCATATTTCTATAGTCGTTTCACCAATCTAGGACAGTTATATACCTTGTTTTGGTTAGAATCTCCAGTCTATACTCGTTTTCACCATTCTACGTCCATTCAACACAATAATTTCGGTTAGAATCAAACATCTATGCTCGTTTTCTACGTTCCTACACCTGTTTTATACCACAATCTGGTTAGAATCACTCATCCATAATCGTTTTTATCATTCTACAATCATTCTATTCCATATTTCGGTTAGAATCCCCTACTTATACTTGTTTTTCACCAATCTAAGCTCATTCTATGCCATAATTTCGGTTAGAATCGCCCATCTATACTAGTTTTCATCAATCTATGCCGATTCTACACCCTATTTCGATAAGAACCACCCATCTATGCTCGTTTTAACCCCACTACGCTCATTCTATACCCTATTTCAGTTAGAATCAACAATCTATGCTCGTTTTCACAATTTCACGACCGTTTTATACCATACTTTTGTTAGAATCACCGATCTAAACATTTTTTCAGCATTCTAAGCTCGTTCTATACCATATTTCGGTTCGAGCCGCTCATTTATAATCGTTTTCATCATTCTACGATCATTTGATCCCTTATTTCGATTACAATCACATTTCAGTACTCGTTTCCACAAATCTACACCACTTTTTTACCCTGTTTTGGTTAGAATAACGTATATGCACTCGTTCTCACAAATCTAGGCACATCCTACACCATATTTCGATAAGAATCATAAATCTATTCCCGTTTTCACAATTCTACTCATGTTTTATACCCCATTTCGATTAGAATCCAAAAATCTAAACTCGTTCCGTCATGCTACGATCATATTATACCGTATTTCGGTTCGAATCGCCCGTCTATACTCGTTTTCACCATTCTACGATCATTTGATACCTTAATTCGATTGCAGTCACATTTCAGTACCCGTTTCACCAATCTAGGCCACTTTTCACCCTATTTTGGTTAGAATCATCCATTGATCCTCGTTTTCACCAATCGACGCACATTCTACACCATATATTGATTAGAATCACTCATCTATACTTGTTTTCACGATTCTACCCATATTTTATCCCACATTTCGCTTAGAATCAGCAATATAAACTCGTTTTCATCATCCTGCGATCATATTATACCGTATTTCGGTTGGAATCACATGTTTGTACTCGTTTTCACCATTTTACGAGCATTTGATGCCTTATTTAAGTTAGAATCATATTTCTATACTCGTTTCACCAATCTAGGCCAGTTATATACCTTATTTCGGTTAGAATATCCCGTCTATACTCGTTTTCACCATTCTATGTCAATCTACACCATAATTCTGTTAGAATCACCCATCTATGCTCGTTTTCATGATTCTACCTGTTCTACACAATATTTCGATCAGAATCAAGGATCTAAATTTGTTTTCAACATTCTACGATCGTATCGTACCATATTTCGATTCGAATCACCCGTTTACACTCGTTTTCACCATTTCATGAGCCTTTGATACCTTATTTCGGTTAGAATCCTATTTCTATACTCGTTACACCAATCTAGGCCGGTTATATACCTTATTTCGGTTAGAATCTCCCGTCTATACTCGTTTTTACCATTCTACGCCCGTTTTACGCCATAATTTTGGTTAAATCACACATCTATGCTCGTTTTCACCATTCTACACTTGTTTTATACCAAATTTCGGTTAGAATCACCCATCCGTTCTCATTTTCATCATTCTATGCTCATTCTATTCCATATTTCTGTTAGAATCACCTATTTATTTATACTTGTTTTCACCAATCTAAGCTCATTCTATACCATAATTAGAATCGTCCATCTATACTCGTTTTCATCAATCTATGCCTATTCTAAAACATATTTCGGTTAGAATCGCCCATATACACTCGTTTTCACCATTCTATGCTATCATATTTAAGTTAGTATCCATCTCGTTTTCACAATTCCATGTCCGTTTTATAAGATATTTTGGTTAGAATCACCGATCTAAACAGGTTTTCAGCATTCTAAACCCATTAAATACCATATTTCGGTTAGAATCACCCATTTATACTCGTTTTAACTATTATACGATCGTTTGATGCCTTATTTTGATTACAATCACATTTCAGTACTCGTTTCCAAAATCTACGCCACTTTTATACCATATTTCGGTTTTGAATCACCAATCTATACTCGTTTTCACCAATCTACATGCATTCGACACCATAGTTCGGTTAGAATCACTCATCTATACACGTTTTTACGATTCGAGCCCTGTTTTATACCATATTTCGGTTAGAATCGGTGATCTAAACTCGTTTTCAGCATCCTACGGTCATGTTATACCATATTTCGGTTCGAATCACCCGTTTTCACTAATTTACGAGCATTTGATGCCTTATTTCGGTTAGAATCATATTTCTATAGTCGTTTCACCAATCTAGGACAGTTATATACCTTGTTTTGGTTAGAATCTCCAGTCTATACTCGTTTTCACCATTCTACGCCCATTCAACACAATAATTTCGGTTAGAATCAAACATCTATGCTCGTTTTCTACGTTCCTACACCTGTTTTATACCACAATCTGGTTAGAATCACTCATCCATAATCGTTTTTATCATTCTACAATCATTCTATTCCATATTTCGGTTAGAATCCCCTACTTATACTTGTTTTTCACCAATCTAAGCTCATTCTATGCCATAATTTCGGTTAGAATCGCCCATCTATACTAGTTTTCATCAATCTATGCCGATTCTACACCCTATTTCGATAAGAACCACCCATCTATGCTCGTTTTAACCCCACTACGCTCATTCTATACCCTATTTCAGTTAGAATCAACAATCTATGCTCGTTTTCACAATTTCACGACCGTTTTATACCATACTTTTGTTAGAATCACCGATCTAAACGTTTTTTCAGCATTCTAAGCTCGTTCTATACCATATTTCGGTTCGAGCCGCTCATTTATAATCGTTTTCATCATTCTACGATCATTTGATCCCTTATTTCGATTACAATCACATTTCAGTACTCGTTTCCACAAATCTACACCACTTTTTCACCCTGTTTTGGTTAGAATAACGTATATGCACTCGTTCTCATAAATCTAGGCACATCCTACACCATATTTCGATAAGAATCATAAATCTATTCCCGTTTTCACAATTCTACTCATGTTTTATACCCCATTTCGATTAGAATCCAAAAATCTAAACTCGTTCCGTCATGCTACGATCATATTATACCGTATTTTGGTTCGAATCGCCCGTCTATACTCGTTTTCACCATTCTACGATCATTTGATACCTTAATTCGATTGCAGTCACATTTCAGTACCCGTTTCACCAATCTAGGCCACTTTTCACCCTATTTTGGTTAGAATCACCCATTGATCCTCGTTTTCACCAATCGACGCACATTCTACACCATATATTGATTAGAATCACTCATCTATACTTGTTTTCACGATTCTACCCATATTTTATCCCACATTTCGCTTAGAATCAGCAATATAAACTCGTTTTCATCATCCTGCGATCATATTATACCGTATTTCGGTTGGAATCACATGTTTGTACTCGTTTTCACCATTTTACGAGCATTTGATGCCTTATTTAAGTTAGAATCATATTTCTATACTCGTTTCACCAATCTAGGCCAGTTATATACCTTATTTCGGTTAGAATATCCCGTCTATACTCGTTTTCACCATTCTATGTCAATCTACACCATAATTCTGTTAGAATCACCCATCTATGCTCGTTTTCATGATTCTACCTGTTCTACACAATATTTCGATCAGAATCAAGGATCTAAATTTGTTTTCAACATTCTACGATCGTATCGTACCATATTTCGATTCGAATCACCCGTTTACACTCGTTTTCACCATTTCATGAGCCTTTGATACCTTATTTCGGTTAGAATCCTATTTCTATACTCGTTACACCAATCTAGGCCGGTTATATACCTTATTTCGGTTAGAATCTCCCGTCTATACTCGTTTTTACCATTCTACGCCCGTTTTATGCCATAATTTTGGTTAAATCACACATCTATGCTCGTTTTCACCATTCTACACTTGTTTTATACCAAATTTTGGTTAGAATCACCCATCCGTTCTCATTTTCATCATTCTATGCTCATTCTATTCCATATTTCTGTTAGAATCACCTATTTATTTATACTTGTTTTCACCAATCTAAGCTCATTCTATACCATAATTAGAATCGTCCATCTATACTCGTTTTCATCAATCTATGCCTATTCTAAAACATATTTCGGTTAGAATCACCCATATACACTCGTTTTCACCATTCTATGCTATCATATTTAAGTTAGTATCCATCTCGTTTTCACAATTTCATGTCCGTTTTATAAGATATTTTGGATAGAATCACCGATCGAAACAGGTTTTCAGCATTCTAAACCCATTAAATACCATATTTCGGTTAGAATCACCCATTTATACTCGTTTTAACTATTATACGATCGTTTGATGCCTTATTTGATTACAATCACATTTCAGTACTCGTTTCCAAAATCTACGCCACTTTTATACCATATTTCGGTTTTGAATCACCAATCTATACTCGTTTTTACCAATTTACATGCATTCGACACCATAGTTCGGTTAGAATCACTCATCTATACACGTTTTCATGATTCGAGCCCTGTTTTATACCATATTTCGGTTAGAATCGGTGATCTAAACTCGTTTTCAGCATCCTACGGTCATATTATACCATATTTCGGTTCGAATCACCCGTTTTCACTAATTTACGAGCATTTGATGCCTTATTTCGGTTAGAATCATATTTCTATAGTCGTTTCCCCAACTAGGACAGTTATATACCTTATTTTGGTTAGAATATCCAGTCTATACTCGTTTTCACCATTCTACGCCCATTCAACACAATAATTTAGGTTAGAATCAAACATCTATGCTCGTTTTCTACGTTCCTACACCTGTATTATACCATAATCTGGTTAGAATCACTCATCCATAATTGTTTTTATCATTCTACAATCATTCTATTCCATATTTCGGTTAGAATCCCTACTTATACTTGTTTTTCACCAATCTAAGCTCATTCTAGGCCATAATTTCGGTTAGAATCGCGCATCTATACTAGTTTTCATCAATCTATGCCGATTCTATACCCTATTTCGATAAGAACCACCCATTTATGCTCGTTTTAACCCCACTACGCTCATTCTATACCCTATTTCAGTTAGAATCAACAATCTATGCTCGTTTTCACAATTTCACGACCGTTTTATACCATACTTTTGTTAGAATCACCGATCTAAACATTTTTTCAGCATTCTAAGCTCGTTCTATACCATATTTCGGTTCGAGCCGCTCATTTATAATCGTTTTCATCATTCTACGATCATTTGATCCCTTATTTCGATTACAATCATATTTCAGTACTCGTTTCCACAAATCTACACCACTTTTTCACCCTGTTTGGTTAGAATAACGTATATGCACTCGTTCTCACAAATCTAGGCACATCCTACACCATATTTCGATAAGAATCATAAATCTATTCCCGTTTTCACAATTCTACTCATGTTTTATACCCCATTTCGATTAGAATCCAAAAATCTAAACTCGTTCCGTCATGCTACGATCATATTATACCGTATTTTGGTTCGAATCGCCCGTCTATACTCGTTTTCACCATTCTACGATCATTTGATACCTTAATTCGATTGCAGTCACATTTCAGTACCCGTTTCACCAATCTAGGCCACTTTTCACCCTATTTTGGTTAGAATCATCCATTGATCCTCGTTTTCACCAATCGACGCACATTCTACACCATATATTGATTATAATCACTCATCTATACTTGTTTTTACGATTCTACCCATATTTTATCCTATATTTCGCTTAGAATCAGCAATATAAACTCGTTTTCATCATCCTGCGATCATATTATACCGTATTTCGGTTAGAATCACATGTTTGTACTCGTTTTCATCATTTTACGAGCATTTGATGCCTTATTTAAGTTAGAATCATATTTCTATAGTCGTTTCACCAATCTAGGCCAGTTATATACCTTATTTCGGTAGAATATCTCGTCTATACTCGTTTTCACCATTTTATGTCAATCTACACCATAATTCAGTTAGAATCACCCATCTATGCTCGTTTTCATGATTCTACCTGTTCTACACAATATTTCGATCAGAATCAAGGATCTAAATTTGTTTCAACATTCTACGATCGTATCGTACCATATTTCGATTCGAATCACCCGTTTACACTCGTTTTCACCATTTCAAGAGCCTTTGATACCTTATTTCGGTTAGAATCCTATTTCTATACTCAATACACCAATCTAGGCCGGTTATATACCTTATTTCGGTTAGAATCTCCCGTCTATACTCGTTTTTACCATTCTACGCCCGTTTTACGCCATAATTTTGGTTAAATCACACATCTATGCTCGTTTTCACCATTCTACACTTGTTTTATACCAAATTTCGGTTAGAATCACCCATCCGTTCTCATTTTCATCATTCTATGCTTATTCTATTCCATATTTCTGTTAGAATTACCTATTTATTTATACTTGTTTTCACCAATCTAAGCTCATTCTATACCATAATTAGAATCGTCCATCTATACTCGTTTTCATCAATCTATGCCTATTCTAAAACATATTTCGGTTAGAATCACCCATATACACTCGTTTTCACCATTCTATGCTATCATATTTAAGTTAGTATCCATCTCGTTTTCACAATTCCATGTCCGTTTATAAGATATTTTGGTTAGAATCACCGATCTAAACAGGTTTTCAGCATTCTAAACCATTAAATACCATATTTCGGTTAGAATCACCTATTTATACTCGTTTTAACTATTATACGATCGTTTGATGCCTTATTTTGATTACAATCACATTTTAGTACTCGTTTCCAAAATCTACGTCACTTTTATACCATATTTCGGTTTTGAATCACCAATTTATACTTGTTTTCACCAATCTACATGCATTCGACACCATAGTTCGGTTAGAATCACTCATCTATACACGTTTTTACGATTCGAGCCCTATTTTATACCATATTTCGGTTAGAATCGGTGATCTAAACTCGTTTTCAGCATCCTACGGTCATATTATACCATATTTCGGTTCGAATCACCCGTTTTCACTAATTTACGAGCATTTGATGCCTTATTTCGGTTAGAATCATATTTCTATAGTCGTTTCCCCAATCTAGGACAGTTATATACCTTGTTTTGGTTAGAATCTCCAGTCTATACTCGTTTTCACCATTCTACGCCCATTCAACACAATAATTTCAGTTAGAATCAAACATCTATGCTCGTTTTCTACGTTCCTACACCTGTGTTATACCACAATCTGGTTAGAATCACTCATCCATAATCGTTTTTATCATTCTACAATCATTCTATTCCATATTTCGGTTAGAATCCCCTACTTATACTTGTTTTTCACCAATCTAAGCTCATTCTATGCCATAATTTCGGTTAGAATCGCGCATCTATACTAGTTTTCATCAATCTATGCCGATTCTATACCCTATTTCGATAAGAACCACCCATCTATGCTCGTTTAACCCCACTACGCTCATTCTATACCTTATTTCAGTTAGAATCAACAATCTATGCTCGTTTTCACAATTTCACGACCGTTTTATACCATATTTTTGTTAGAATCACCGATCTAAACGTTTTTCAGCATTCTAAGCTCGTTCTATACCATATTTCGGTTTGAGCCGCTCATTTATAATCGTTTTCATCATTCTACGATCATTTGATCCCTTATTTCGATTACAATCACATTTCAGTACTCGTTTCCACAAATCTATACCACTTTTTTACCCTGTTTTGGTTAGAATAACGTATATGCACTCGTTCTCACAAATCTAGGCACATCCTACACCATATTTCGATAAGATCATAAATCTATTCCCGTTTTCACAATTCTACTCATGTTTTATACCCCATTTCGATTAGAATCCAAAAATCTAAAACTCGTTCGGTCATGCTACGATCATATTATACTGTATTTCGGTTCGAATCGCCCATCTATACTCGTTTTCACCATTCTACGATCATTTGATACCTTAATTCGATTGCAGTCACATTTCAGTACCCGTTTCACCAATCTAGACCATTTTTTACCCTATTTTGGTTAGAATCACCCATTGATCCTCGTTTTCACCAATCGACGCACATTCTACACCATATATTGATTAGAATCACTCATCTATATTTGTTTTCATGATTCTACCCATATTTTATCCTACATTTCGCTTAGAATCAGCAATATAAACTCGTTTTCATCATCCTGCGATCATATTATACCGTATTTCGGTTGGAATCACATGTTTGTACTCGTTTTCACCATTTTACGAGCATTTGATGCCTTATTTAAGTTAGAATCATATTTCTATACTCGTTTCACCAATCTAGGCCAGTTATATACCTTATTTCGGTTAGAATATCCCGTCTATACTCGTTTTCACCATTCTATGTCAATCTACACCATAATTCTGTTAGAATCACCCATCTATGCTCGTTTTCATGATTCTACCTGTTCTACACAATATTTCGATCAGAATCAAGGATCTAAATTTGTTTTCAACATTCTACGATCGTATCGTACCATATTTCGATTCGAATCACCCGTTTACACTCGTTTTCACTATTTCATGAGCCTTTGATACCTTATTTCGGTTAGAATCCTATTTCTATACTCGTTACACCAATCTAGGCCGGTTATATACCTTATTTCGGTTAGAATCTCCCGTCTATACTCGTTTTTACCATTCTACGCCCGTTTTACGCCATAATTTTGGTTAAATCACACATCTATGCTCGTTTTCACCATTCTACACTTGTTTTATACCAAATTTCGGTTAGAATCACCCATCCGTTCTCATTTTCATCATTCTATGCTCATTCTATTCCATATATCTGTTAGAATCACCTATTTATTTATACTTATTTTCACCAATCTAAGCTCATTCTATACCATAATTAGAATCGTCCATCTATACTCGTTTTCATCAATCTATGCCTATTCTAAAACATATTTCGGTTAGAATCAC
This sequence comes from Iris macrosiphon, assembly GCA_036927795.1. Taxonomy (NCBI): domain Eukaryota; kingdom Viridiplantae; phylum Streptophyta; class Magnoliopsida; order Asparagales; family Iridaceae; genus Iris; species Iris macrosiphon. The sequence continues at coordinate 39,994 of JAYESA010001333.1, read as the reverse complement.
CCATATACACTCGTTTTCACCATTCTATGCTATCATATTTAAGTTAGTATCCATCTCGTTTCACAATTTCATGTCCGTTTTATAAGATATTTTGGTTAGAATCACCGATCTAAACAGGTTTTCAGCATTCTAAACCCATTAAATACCATATTTCGGTTAGAATCACCCATTTATACTCGTTTTAACTATCGATCGTTTGATGTCTTATTTTGATTACAATCACATTTTAGTACTCGTGTCCAAAATCTACGCCTACCATATTTCGGTTTTGAATCACCAATCTATACTCGTTTTCACCAATCTACATGCATTCGACACCATAGTTCGGTTAGAATCACTCATCTATACACGTTTTTACGATTCGAGCCCTGTTTTATACCATATTTCGGTTAGAATCGGTGATCTAAACTCGTTTTCAGCATCCTACGGTCATGTTATACCATATTTTGGTTCGAATCACCCGTTTTTCACTAATTTACGAGCATTTGATGCCTTATTTCGGTTAGAATCATATTTCTATAGTCGTTTCACAAATCTAGGAGAGTTATATACCTTGTTTTGGTTAGAATCTCCAGTCTATACTCGTTTTCACCATTCTACGCCCATTCAACACAATAATTTTGGTTAGAATCAAACATCTATGCTCGTTTTCTACGTTCCTACACCTGTTTTATACCACAATCTGGTTAGAATCACTCATCCATAATCGTTTTTATCATTCTACAATCATTCTATTCCATATTTCGGTTAGAATCCCCTACTTATACTTGTTTTTCACCAATCTAAGCTCATTCTATGCCATAATTTCGGTTAGAATCGCCCATCTATACTAGTTTTCATCAATCTATGCCGATTCTACACCCTATTTCGATAAGAACCACCCATCTATGCTCGTTTTAACCCCACTACGCTCATTCTATACCCTATTTCAGTTAGAATCAACAATCTATGCTCGTTTTCACAATTTCACGACCGTTTTATACTATACTTTTGTTAGAATCACCGATCTAAACATTTTTTCAGCATTCTAAGCTCGTTCTATACCATATTTCGGTTTGAGCCGCTCATTTATAATCGTTTTCATCATTCTACGATCATTTGATCCCTTATTTCGATTACAATCACATTTCAGTACTCGTTTCCACAAATCTACACCACTTTTTTACCCTGTTTTGGTTAGAATAACGTATATGCACTCGTTCTCATAAATCTAGGCACATCCTACACCATATTTCGATAAGAATCATAAATCTATTCCCGTTTTTACAATTCTACTCATGTTTTATACCCCATTTCGATTAGAATCCAAAAATCTAAACTCGTTCCGTCATGCTACGATCATATTATACCGTATTTTGGTTCGAATCGCCCGTCTATACTCGTTTTCACCATTCTAACGATCATTTGATACCTTAATTCGATTGCAGTCATATTTCAGTACCTGTTTCACCAATCTAGGCCACTTTTCACCCTATTTTGGTTAGAATCTCCCATTGATCCTCGTTTTCACCAATCGACGCACATTCTACACCATATATTGATTAGAATCACTCATCTATATTTGTTTTCACGATTCTACCCATATTTTATCCTACATTTCGCTTAGAATCAGCAATATAAACTCGTTTTCATCATCTTGCGATCATATTATACCGTATTTCGGTTGGAATCACATGTTTGTACTCGTTTTCACCTTTTTACGAGCATTTGATGCCTTATTTAAGTTAGAATCATATTTCTATAGTCGTTTCACCAATCTAGGCCAGTTATATACCTTATTTCGGTTAGAATATCCCGTCTATACTCGTTTTCACCATTCTATGTCAATCTACACCATAATTCTGTTAGAATCACCCATCTATGCTCGTTTTCATGATTCTACCTGTTCTACACAATATTTCGATCAGAATCAAGGATCTAAATTTGTTTCAACATTCTACGATCGTATCGTACCATATTTCGATTCGAATCACCCGTTTACACTCGTTTTCACCATTTCATGAGCCTTTGATACCTTATTTCGGTTAGAATCCTATTTCTATACTCGTTACACCAATCTAGGCCGGTTATATACCTTATTTCGGTTAGAATCTTCCGTCTATACTCGTTTTTACCATTCTATGCCCGTTTTACGCCATAATTTTGGTTAAATCACACATCTATGCTCGTTTTCACCATTCTATACTTGTTTTATACCAAATTTTGGTTAGAATCACCCATCCGTTCTCATTTTCATCATTCTATGCTCATTCTATTCCATATATCTGTTAGAATCACCTATTTATTTATACTTGTTTTCACCAATCTAAGCCCATTCTATACCATAATTAGAATCGTCCATCTATACTCGTTTTCATCAATCTATGCCTATTCTAAAACATATTTCGGTAGAATCACCCATATACACTCGTATTCACTATTCTATGCTATCATATTTAAGTTAGTATCCATCTCGTTTTTATAATTCCATGTCCGTTTTATAAGATATTTTGGTTAGAATCACCGATCTAAACAGGTTTTCAGCATTCTAAACCCATTAAATACCATATTTCGGTTAGAATCACCCATTTATACTCGTTTTAACTATTATACGATCGTTTGATGTCTTATTTTGATTACAATCAGATTTTAGTACTCGTTTCCAAAATCTACGTCACTTTTATACCATATTTCGGTTTTGAATCACCAATTTATACTCGTTTTCACCAATCTACATGCATTCGACACCATAGTTCGGTTAGAATCACTCATCTATACACGTTTTCACGATTCGAGCCCTGTTTTATACCATATTTTGGTTAGAATCGGTGATCTAAACTCGTTTTCAGCATCCTACGGTCATATTATACCATATTTCGGTTCGAATCACCCGTTTTCACTAATTTACGAGCATTTGATGCCTTATTTCGGTTAGAATCATATTTCTATAGTCGTTTCCCCAATCTAGGACAGTTATATACCTTGTTTTGGTTAGAATCTCCAGTCTATACTCGTTTTCACCATTCTAACGCCCATTCAACACAATAATTTCAGTTAGAATCAAACATCTATGCTCGTTTTCTACGTTCCTACACCCGTGTTATACCACAATCTGGTTAGAATCACTCATCCATAATCGTTTTTATCATTCTACAATCATTCTATTCCATATTTTGTTAGAATCCCCTACTTATACTTGTTTTTCACCAATCTAAGCTCATTCTATGCCATAATTTCGGTTAGAATCGCGCATCTATACTAGTTTTCATCAATCTATGCCGATTCTATACCCTATTTCGATAAGAACCACCCATCTATGCTCGTTTTAACCCCACTACGCTCATTCTATACCCTATTTCAGTTAGAATCAACAATCTATGCTTGTTTTCACAATTTCACGACCGTTTTATACCATACTTTTGTTAGAATCACCGATCTAAACGTTTTTCAGCATTCTAAGCTCGTTCTATACCATATTTCGGTTTGAGCCGCTTATTTATAATCGTTTTCATCATTCTACGATCATTTGATCCCTTATTTCGATTACAATCACATTTCAGTACTCGTTCCACAAATCTACACCACTTTTTTACCCTGTTTTGGTTAGAATAACGTATATGCACTCGTTCTCACAAATCTAGGCACATCCTACACCATATTTCGATAAAAATCATAAATCTATTCCCGTTTTCATAATTCTACTCATGTTTTATACCCCATTTCGATTAGAATCCAAAAATCTAAACTCGTTCCGTCATGCTACGATCATATTATACCGTATTTCGGTTCGAATCGCCCGTCTATACTCGTTTTCACCATTCTACGATCATTTGATACCTTAATTCGATTGCAGTCACATTTCAGTACCCGTTTCACCAATCTAGGCCACTTTTCACCCTATTTTGGTTAGAATCACCCATTGATCCTCGTTTTCACCAATCGACGCACATTCTACATCATATATTGATTAGAATCACTCATCTATATTTGTTTTCACGATTCTACCCATATTTTATCCTACATTTCGCTTAGAATCAGCAATATAAACTCGTTTTCATCATCCTGCGATCATATTATACCGTATTTTGGTTGGAATCACATGTTTGTACTCGTTTTCACCATTTTACGAGCATTTGATGCCTTATTTAAGTTAGAATCATATTTCTATACTTGTTTCACCAATCTAGGCCAGTTATATACCTTATTTCGGTTAAAATATCCCGTCTATACTCGTTTTCACCATTCTATGTCAATCTACACCATAATTCTGTTAGAATCACCCATCTATGCTCGTTTTCATGATTCTACCTGTTCTACACAATATTTCGATCAGAATCAAGGATCTAAATTTGTTTTCAATATTCTACGATCGTATCGTACCATATTTCGATTCGAATCACCCGTTTACACTCGTTTTCACTATTTCATGAGCCTTGATACTTATTTCGGTTAGAATCCTATTTCTATACTCGTTACACCAATCTAGGCCGGTTATATACCTTATTTCGGTTAGAATCTCCCGTCTATACTCGTTTTTACCATCTCTACGCCCGTTTTACGCCATAATTTTGGTTAAATCACACATCTATGCTCGTTTTCACCATTCTACACTTATTTTATACCAAATTTCGGTTAGAATCACCCATCCGTTCTCATTTTCATCATTCTATGCTCATTCTATTCCATATATCTGTTAGAATCACCTATTTATTTATACTTGTTTTCACCAATCTAAGCTCATTCTATACCATAATTAGAATCGTCCATCTATACTCGTTTTCATCAATCTATGCCTATTCTAAAACATATTTCGGTTAGAATCACCCATATACATTCGTTTTCACCATTCTATGCTATCATATTTAAGTTAGTATCCATCTCGTTTTCACAATTCCATGTCCGTTTTATAAGATATTTTGGTTAGAATCACCGATCTAAACAGGTTTTCAGCATTCTAAACCCATTAAATACCATATTTCGGTTAGAATCACCCATTTATACTCGTTTTAACTATTATACGATCGTTTGATGTCTTATTTTGATTACAATCACATTTTAGTACTCGTATCCAAAATCTACGCCTACCATATTTCGGTTTTGAATCACCAATCTATACTCGTTTTTACCAATCTACATGCATTCGATACCATAGTTCGGTTAGAATCACTCATCTATACACGTTTTCACAATTCGAGCCCTATTTTATACCATATTTCGGTTAGAATCGGTGATCTAACTCGTTTTCAGCATCCTACGGTCATATTATACCATATTTCGGTTCGAATCACCCGTTTTCACTAATTTACGAGCATTTGATGCCTTATTTCGGTTAGAATCATATTTCTATAGTCGTTTCCCCAATCTAGGACAGTTATATACCTTATTTTGGTTAGAATATCCAGTCTATACTCGTTTTCACCATTCTACGCCCATTCAACACAATAATTTAGGTTAGAATCAAACATCTATGCTCGTTTTCTACGTTCCTACACCTGTATTATACCATAATCTGGTTAGAATCACTCATCCATAATTGTTTTTATCATTCTACAATCATTATATTCCATATTTCGGTTAGAATCCCCTACTTATACTTGTTTTTCACCAATCTAAGCTCATTCTATGCCATAATTTCGGTTAGAATCGCGCATCTATACTAGTTTTCATCAATCTATGCCGATTCTATATCCTATTTCGATAAGAACCACCCATCTATGCTCGTTTTAACCCCACTACGCTCATTCTATACTCTATTTCAGTTAGAATCAACAATCTATGCTCGTTTTCACAATTTCACGACCGTTTTATACCATACTTTTGTTAGAATCACCGATCTAAACATTTTTTCAGCATTCTAAGCTCGTTCTATACCATATTTCGGTTCGAGCCGCTCATTTATAATCGTTTTCATCATTCTACGATCATTTGATCCCTTATTTCGATTACAATCACATTTTAGTACTCGTTTACACAAATCTACACCACTTTTTCATCCTGTTTCGGTTAAAATAACGTATATGCACTCGTTCTCACAAATCTAGGCACATCCTACACCATATTTCGATAAGAATCATAAATCTATTCCCGTTTTCACAATTCTACTCATATTTTATACCCCATTTCGATTAGAATCCAAAAATTTAAACTCGTTCCGTCATGCTACGATCATATTATACCGTATTTCGGTTCGAATCGCCCGACTATACTCGTTTTCACCATTCTACGATCATTTGATACCTTAATTCGATTGCAGTCACATTTCAGTACCCGTTTCACCAATCTAGGCCACTTTTCACCCTATTTTGGTTAGAATCACCCATTGATCCTCGTTTTCACCAATCGACGCACATTCTACCCCATATATTGATTAGAATTACTCATCTATATTGTTTTCACGATTCTACCCATATTTTATCCTACATTTCGCTTAGAATCAGTAATATAAACTCGTTTTCATCATCCTGCGATCATATTATACCGTATTTCGGTTGGAATCACATGTTTGTACTCGTTTTCACCATTTTACGAGCATTTGATGCCTTATTTAAGTTAGAATCATATTTCTATAGTCGTTTCACCAATCTAGGCCAGTTATATACCTTATTTCGGTTAGAATATCTCGTCTATACTCGTTTTTACCATTCTATGTCAATCTACACCATAATTCTGTTAGAATCACCCATCTATGCTCGTTTTCATGATTCTACCTGTTCTACACAATATTTCGATCAGAATCAAGGATCTAAATTTGTTTCAACATTCTACGATCGTATCGTACCATATTTCGATTCGAATCACCCGTTTACACTCGTTTTCACCATTTCATGAGCCTTTGATACCTTATTTCGGTTAGAATCCTATTTCTATACTCGTTACACCAATCTAGGCCGGTTATATACCTTATTTCGGTTAAAATCTTCCGTCTATACTCGTTTTTACCATTCTACGCCCGTTTTATGCCATAATTTTGGTTAAATCACACATCTATGCTCGTTTTCACCATTCTATACTTGTTTTATACAAATTTTGGTTAGAATCACCCATCCGTTCTCATTTTCATCATTCTATGCTCATTCTATTCCATATATCTGTTAGAATCACCTATTTATTTATACTTGTTTTCACCAATCTAAGCCCATTCTATACCATAATTAGAATCGTCCATCTATACTCGTTTTCATCAATCTATGCCTATTCTAAAACATATTTCGGTTAGAATCACCCATATACACTCGTTTTCACCATTCTATGCTATCATATTTAAGTTAGTATCCATCTCGTTTTCACAATTCCATGTCCGTTTTATAAGATATTTTGGATAGAATCACCGATCTAAACAGGTTTTCAGCATTCTAAACCCATTAAATACCATATTTCGGTTAGAATCACCCATTTATACTCGTTTTAACTATTATACGATCGTTTGATACCTTATTTTGATTACAATCACATTTCAGTACTCGTTTCCAAAATCTACGCCACTTTTATACCATATTTCGGTTTTGAATCACCAATCTATACTCGTTTTCACCAATCTACATGCATTCGACACCATAGTTCGGTTAGAATCACTCATCTATACACGTTTTCACGATTCGACCCTGTTTTATACCATATTTCGGTTAGAATCGGTGATCTAAACTCGTTTTCAGCATCCTATGGTCATATTATACCATATTTCGGTTCGAATCACCCGTTTTCACTAATTTATGAGCATTTGATGCCTTATTTCGGTTAGAATCATATTTCTATAGTCGTTTTCTCAATCTAGGACAGTTATATACCTTATTTTGGTTAGAATCTCCAGTCTATACTCGTTTTCACCATTCTACGCCCATTCAACACAATAATTTCAGTTAGAATCAAACATCTATGCTCGTTTTCTACGTTCCTACACCTGTGTTATACCACAATCTGGTTAGAATCACTCATCCATAATTATTTTTATCATTCTACAATCATTCTATTCCATATTTCGGTTAGAATCCCCTACTTATACTTGTTTTTCACCAATCTAAGCTCATTCTATGCCATAATTTCGGTTAGAATCGCGCATCTATACTAGTTTTCATCAATCTATGCCGATTCTATACCCTATTTCGATAAGAACCACCCATCTATGCTCGTTTTTAACCCCACTACGCTCATTCTATACCCTATTTCAGTTAGAATCAACAATTGTCACTACCACATTCTGAAAACAGGGGTATTTTCGAATTTTTACAATATTTAATATTATTGTAGTTATGATTAATTAATTGCATGAATAATATATATTTAAATTAAATAACTGTGTGATGTGTACTTTAATATATTATATTATAGACAGTGTTCATTGTGTTTGTGATAGCAGACTAGACCTAGTAGCCAGTAGATGAGCACCTGTCAGAATTTATGGAATTTTGAGGTTAATTGTTTTATTTTGGAATTAATTTATTGGAGGTGTAATTAATTACTGTATTTTATTTAATATTTTGCGCTTTGCCTTTGCTTCGATATTTGGAGCACTATCCAGACTTTTGTCTTCCAACAAAATTCACAATCTTGTCCTAGACATGCCCGTCTTCCATTCTGCTATTTTTACAACTCATAATTTTGCTCCCTGTACATTGTTTCTGGCCGCACAAAAATCGTCGCGGACGTTATTTATAAATTCCTATTTCTGTATCGTTGTGCGTTCCAATCGAAAATTGGAGGCCATCTTGACCTATTTTTCGTGCGGCCCAAATTAGGGTAATATTCTGTTCTGAGTCTTCTTCAATATTGGTATTGATGACTTGATCTGATTTTGACCCCAAGTACTCCTAATTAATTGTTGAACACAACTTGCATTTATTTCTATTTAATTTGAGGATACCATTTTATCTGATTTTAAAATCCCAAATTAATTCCAGTGCCCTGCAAATTCAGCCCATACCCATCTTACAGTGCCCCCTGACCCTACAAAACATCGGACCCCGAATCGCCCGCCCAATTTTCGTCATTTCATGTGTTTGTGCAATTTCCCGAATTTAAGGGGCTAAGTTGCAATTATTTAATTGTAGGTGCCAACACCTAATTATTTTTAATCAATGAGGGAATCCAATATTTTAATTTAACTCTCACCCTCAAATCCCCCATGAATTATTTCTCTTGACAAATCTGGACCACCCATTTAATTGGGTGCATCCTCACCATTGGATTCATCAACCCTCATCCTATTTAATGATATGTCTACATCCTAAACCCTAATCCCTATGCAACCTAGAAACCACCACCCTCACAAGTCTCCTCCCTCTCTCCTACGTTGAAATTCTTTTTCTCCTTCTTCCTTTCTTCTTCTCATTTCTTTTCTTTTTCTTCTTCTTCCTTCTTCTTCTCATTTTATTTTGAATTTGAGATTTCAAATTTAGGGGGGGGGGGGGGGAAACCTCCTCTGTGCAGACCCCTGAGCTCCGGCCGAGCCTCCGCACTCCGGCGGCGGCGGCCATCCCGATCTTCCGGTCCGGCGGCCCCCTTCCCGGCTGCTCCTCCTCCGATCCCTCCATCTCCACCCATCAGCCGGCGGCCAAACCCCCGCACCGACGGTTCCCGCTGCACGGCCCCGTCCGGCGGTTCCCCGCGGACCCCTGTGCTCCGACGAACTCCTCCCCTCGAGCACGTCCGGCGGCCCTCCACTGCCTTCAACATCTCCTCTCGACGCCATCTCCATCCAGCAAGTCCGGCGGCTACCCCCTGCCCTGTCCGGCGGCTGTCCGGCGCCGAGTCCCTGTCCGGCTGCTTCCCTCCCCTTGCTCCGGCTGCTGCTTCACCACCATCCACCACCTCCACCACCAGTGCTCAGACCGGCGGCCTGCTCCCTGCTCAGACCGGCGGCCACTCCGGCGGCCACTCCGGCGGCCGTGCTCCAGCGCCCAACCCACAGTAAGCCTCTCCCCTTCCCTCTTCATATATATATATCTATATATATATATATATATATATATATATATATATATGTGTATATATATATATACGTATATATATGCGTATATATATACTAAATGTATAATTATTGTAGGTAATTATTTAATGAGAATATAATGGAATATTAATCAATGTATAATATATGTAAATATTAGCATGTATATGTATAGCAATTTAATTAATTAAAGTATATACTAGTATATGTTTGTATATATAGTATAGTGTATGTATAAATAAATAAATATATATATATATAATGTATATATATATATAAATGTTTGTTTAAATATTTAATTAATGTGTATATAGATTAATTTGGTATAATGTAAGGTATTGTATGTATTTAATATATTTGTATGGGTATATACTAATCTATATATGTATATGTATATGTATATGTAAATTACGTATTTAATCAATGTTTAAAATGTGTATGTATATATAATGTGTATAGTATTATTTAATTTATGTTTTAGTATATATATGTTTTGTATAGGTATTAATATATTAATCTATGTGTATAAATATTATTTGGTATAATGGGTAGATGTGTATGTGTACGTATTAAAATAATATTTTAATATGTATATTTTGGTATATATATATATATTGGTATTTTCTTCTAAATTAATAGAGTTTATGTTCAAAATAATTGATAATACGTATTTAGTACGTATTTAGTAATTAATTGTAAAAATTGTAATATGTACTTAGCATATTTTTAATATATATTTAATTGGTATATTTACCTGGTTATAGTATAGTATATTTTGATTGGTATATGAGTATATATATATGTAATTAGTCTATGTGTGTATTTTGTTAATTAGTATGTACAGATATATTTTGTATAAACCCTTAGTACATTTTATAATATATACATGTATATTTTGCAGTTGTATTTGATTGGAGATATGTTGTATGTACATACAGGTATTAGTGTTATTTAAAGTGTATATTTATACTTATAGCTATTATTGTAATTAAGGTATATATATATATGTAGTTGGCCTATCTAGTAGATGACCCCTACCGTACCTAGCGTAGCCTAAGGCCAGTGTATTTCTATTGTGTGTTAGTATAGCCCCTGATACAAATGTCATATTGTGTTGTGTTTATAGGACTGTTGGGTTACCCAGGGAATACTCTGGAACAGGACATCCATAAATACCAGCTAAGGACCGAGGCAAGTACATTCTCTGATAATTTCCAATTCTTGATAATTGCTATAAGTTCAATGATCTTGAAATGTTACAACTGAATCTTTGACACTGTGTTACACGGACTAGTATAGCTTGGATCTGCAGTCATGAGATGTTACCTTGATTATTGTATTGACATTGTACACGACATGTATATTTAGACATTGTACATGATAGACTTGACTTGTTCGTGTATCGTGACGTGTCATGGTTGGATCCACAGTACTAGTTGGGGGCGGGGAAGTAGTTAGTAAGAAATGTGATCATAACCTCTTATTGTAGTATATAAAATTGTAAGTGTTAATCATGCTCTTCACCCATGATTAGCCAGGCCCTGTAGCTACTGTACATGTTCCCAAGCCGATCACATTTTGAAACTACTATTTCAAACACCTAGAATAGATTACAGTTCTCTATCTTTAATCATATACTACATCACCCGTATATGATACTGTACCTTGTTCTTTCATTTTTATACATGCACTGACTGTATCATATTGCCTATTGCCTGTCTCTTTATATTGCCTGTCTCTCTTAAACTGTCATTACATTTTCTTCTCAGTAGCTAGCATAACATGTTTTATTGTATTATAGACATTATCAATTAATGGAACTGTTATTTGAGATTGTGCTTTGCTCCTTCCTGACTGGAAATATTTTTCCAGACTATGCCTTAGAGGACCGCTGTCCGACACTTATGGTGAGTAGCTGCAGACTTGGTAGTAGTTGTGATTCCAGGAGGTCTAGCTGGAAATTACTATTATTGTTAGTTCTTAAGTAGACTATTTGGTACCGGATTTGTCTCCGGCATTTTGATGATTCTTGGATATTGTTAAGTTAAGTTTTCTTGTGGACTTGTGTTGTGTTAGATTTTAATTTCTGTTTCGAAATCTTATCGTGCTGTGATCCTGTGATTGAGTATATGTTCATCTATTTGTGACATCCGTGCCTCCTAATGGAGATTGGATATTTGCGTGACATTAGTTAGATAGTATCAATACCTAGACAGCGTTCTACCGCCGATGCTGCGGCGTAGGCTGGACGTACCCACGCATTCGTGCCCCTAAACCGGGTGCGGGTCGTGACACGTTTTTAGTGGTGGCCCATGCAGGTCAGACTTCGCGAGTTGTGCGATGTCGTAGTAGTGTGACATCCTTGTTATACTACTGCGTGCCTGCTATAGAATCTAGGACATAGGATACTAGGACGAGAGCAAATACTCAATCACAATTCCTTGAGAGATTCCTGGGATGACCCCTGAGGATCTTGTTAAAACTTCCAATTTACAATCATTCCCTTGTTCTGTCCATTCTCACTTGTTGATATTTATTTGATTGTTATTGATTAGGTATTAAATTAGGATTTTTGCTTCATTATAGAGTTGATTTCATATCGGATGAATTTATAGATTGATTTATGGTATTATTTGATGATGCCCGTCAATGAGGACAGTGAAAAGGATTAACATTAGAGCTATTTGACTACAGAAGGTGGATTTAAAATTTTAATTGAAGATTGAAAATGAAATTCAAATTTTAGGATTTTGAGAAGATTGAGATGGTTATTAAAATTATTTTGAAGATTTCAATGAATTGCAAAATTTTGAAATTGAGGAGTTGAAATATTGTTATTAAAATTTTATTTTGAGGATTCAGATTCGATTCAATAAACCTAGACAAGTCTGTAAGGATCTTTAAGATTATTAAGTTTTCATTTCAGTATTTCAATAATTGACCTTGAAGGGAGTGTATACATTTTACTTTAAATTTTATTCAAGGAGTTATTTTTGAGGAAAATTTATTTGAGGATAAGATTTTATAGTGGGAGATATATTATAATATAAGTAGGTGAGATGCATGTGTAAGATCTGTTGGCTTGAGCGTGATTGAGATCTCACTGTCAACTGGCTTGGGTGTTCAACTAGGATTGTATTAGAGAGAGAGAGCAGTAGTTAGTATGGTGTGTTGCAACTGTTATGCATTGAGTGATAAGATTAACTAGTATTAGCGATTGCAGTAGGTAAGGAGCTAGCAGTGAGTGTGCTTGTGATAGAACTGTGGTACCTATAAGGATAGAGGTATCAGACCATGGATACATCTTGACCATGCAATCACAACTAGGGTTTATTTCCAGTCTATCTATCTTGAATGTTGCTTCTTTAGAACTGTACTGTCCTCCCTTGATGATATCGCATTTTACCCTAATTGATTCTTTGAGATCTGTCTTCAGGATGTCGCCGCAGACAAGGTCTATGAGAGCGGGAACATCAGCTTTAGAGGGATCTGCCACCCCTCCACCTGAGAGACAGACAGCCGTAGCTCCTCCTACATCTCCGATGCACGTAGGTGATCATCCTCCTCCACCTGTTAAGAGGATAGCCGCAGCTGTAACAGACAACCTTCCTCCTCCATCAACTCCGATTCCCGGAGGTTTGCCCATTGACGGAACTCAGATGTTTACCTTGATCCAAGGCATGGTAGATGCCCAGAGAGTAACGGCAGACGCTCAGCGAGTTCAAGCTGAGGCTCAGAAGGTGCAAGCAGAAGCGTACCAGGCACAAACCGAGCTGATGAAAGAAAACATGGAGAATGCTCACCAGGTGACTCTCCAAGCTTTGGAGAAAGTAGCACAGTACCAGCAGTTTCCTGGCCAGCAACAGCAGAGATCAGGCACTATAGTGGATTTCAAAAGGATGATGCCTCGAGAGTTCAAAGGTACCGAAGGGATACTCTACGCTGACGACTGGCTAGAGGATATAGAGAGAAGCTTGCGATTGACCCAGATTCCGGAAAACTTGAAGGTAGAAGCCGCTGGCAGTCAGATGTTCGATATCGCACTCACGTGGTATCGCACGGAGCCGAGAATTACTGTACAAGGACTTACTTGGAAGACCTTCAAGGAACTCTTCAAGGAGAAGTTCTTTCCCGACGTGGCATTAGGAACCTTGGAAAGTCAGTTTCATGACTTAGTTCAAGGAAACATGTCGGTCGACGAGTACGCTGCAGAATTTTGTAGATTGAGCCGTTTTGCATCGTCTATGATTCGAGACCCAGGAGATCGAGCCCGGAAATTTAGAAAGGGACTGACGAGAGAGATTAAGTCACGAACTTCTGGTCGTCGTACCGCTACCTATGAGGCTATCTTGATGGATGCTCAGATTGCAGAAGAGGACCTGGATCTCAGACCTAAGAGGAGTCACAATACTTTTGGAGATACGAATGATAGCGCAAGACCGGCCAAGCATCCCCGTATTCAGCACCAACAGGAGTACCAAGTACCATTTCATATTCAGCAACAACCATGGACATTTCAGCATCCACCGCAGTACCTAGCACCAGTTCCTATCCAGCGACAGCCCTGGGCATTTCAGTATCAACAGCAGTACCCGGCACCAGTTCCTGTACAGCAGGATCAACGAACTTGTCACTTCTGTAAGAAGCCAGGTCACCTTTGGGAGAGCTGTAGAACGAGGCTAGGACTTTGTTTGCACTACGGCGCTGCGGGACATCGAGTAAGGGATTGTCTTCGAGTCCCTTATCTTCTCAGCCAACACGCAGCTTCAGACTATAGAGATCCAGTTAGGCTACCTGTGGAACCGTACATTGCTCAGTACCTGCAAAGGGAACCACCCCAGCAGGGCGGGCATTTGCGATGACGGTCGAGGAGACCGATACTGCAGGTAATGTGTTAGCAATTTCTGTTCTTTCCTTCCTTTGTTCCTATCTAATTGATTGATTGATTGCTTAGTACCGTAGCTTGTATGCATGATTCTTGTTATAATATTAGTAGTACCCCTGATACACAGACTGCAACACCATAACAAATAAGACCATAACCATGTATGTTCCCCCTAGATTGTGTGTGGTATGACTATGGGTAGAATTTTCTTAGACCGTGATTATTGGTGCTGACTGTAGTGAAGATTCATGAAGGAGTTATGACTTGACAAGAGGAACAAGATGATTAAAATTTGAGGATAATTATTGATTTAAATAAATGGTTAAGAAATTAACAATTCAAAATTGGTGGTTTAATTAATTCTAGGAAAGATTTTGACATGTTTAAATTGGTTATTTTAGAAATTTTGGGAGATTTATCAATGTATTTATTTAAATCGCAATTTATGAATTTTAGAACTTCATATTGAATGTGACATTTGGAGAATCCTTAAAATATCATATTGTTGAGTACTTTGAGGAGTGGATATTAAATTCCGGACATTGGATTATTAACTCAAAACTTTCAAGGAAATTTTTGATGGACTTTGATTTTACTTGAAGATTTTTCAGGTTATACAACAATTTTAGAATTTTGAAATTTACGAAAGGACATTGTGGAGTATTAAAAGATTTCAAGGATAATAAAATTTAAATTGATGGAATAATAATGTGTATGGTTTAATGCTACTTTGAGGATTTTAAATTTCGAGGACGAAATTCTTTTAAGGTGGGTAGACTTGTCACTACCACATTCTGAAAACAGGGGTATTTTCGAATTTTTATAATATTTAATATTATTGTAGTTATGATTAATTAATTGCATGAATAATATATATTTAAATTAAATAACTGTGTGATGTGTACTTTAATATATTATATTATAGACAGTGTTCATTGTGTTTGTGATAGCAGACTAGACCTAGTAGCCAGTAGATGAGCACCTGTCAGAATTTATGGAATTTTGAGGTTAATTGTTTTATTTTGGAATTAATTTATTGGAGGTGTAATTAATTACTGTATTTTATTTAATATTTTGCGCTTTGCCTTTGCTTCGATATTTGGAGCACTATCCAGACTTTTGTCTTCCAACAAAATTCACAATCTTGTCCTAGACATGCCCGTCTTCCATTCTGCTATTTTTACAACTCATAATTTTGCTCCCTGTACATTGTTTCTGGCCGCACAAAAATCGTCGCGGACGTTATTTATAAATTCCTATTTCTGTATCGTTGTGCGTTCCAATCGAAAATTGGAGGCCATCTTGACCTATTTTTCGTGCGGCCCAAATTAGGGTAATATTCTGTTCTGAGTCTTCTTCAATATTGGTATTGATGACTTGATCTGATTTTGACCCCAAGTACTCCTAATTAATTGTTGAACACAACTTGTATTTATTTCTATTTAATTTGAGGATACCATTTTATCTGATTTTAAAATCCCAAATTAATTCCAGTGCCCTGCAAATTCAGCCCATACCCATCTTACAGTGCCCCCTGACCCTACAAAACATCGGACCCCGAATCGCCCGCCCAATTTTCGTCATTTCATGTGTTTGTGCAATTTCCCGAATTTAAGGGGCTAAGTTGCAATTATTTAATTATAGGTGCCAACACCTAATTATTTTTAATCAATGAGGGAATCCAATATTTTAATTTAACTCTCACCCTCAAATCCCCCATGAATTATTTCTCTTGACAAATCTGGACCACCCATTTAATTGGGTGCATCCTCACCATTGGATTCATCAACCCTCATCCTATTTAATGATATGTCTACATCCTAAACCCTAATCCCTATGCAACCTAGAAACCACCACCCTCACAAGTCTCCTCCCTCTCTCCTACGTTGAAATTCTTTTTCTCCTTCTTCCTTTCTTCTTCTCATTTCTTTTCTTTTTCTTCTTCTTCCTTCTTCTTCTCATTTTATTTTGAATTTGAGATTTCAAATTTAAGGGGGGGGGGGGGGAACCTCCTCTGTGCAGACCCCTGAGCTCCGGCCGAGCCTCCGCACTCCGGCGGCGGCGGCCATCCCGATCTTCCGGTCCGGCGGCCCCCTTCCCGGCTGCTCCTCCTCCGATCCCTCCATCTCCACCCATCAGCCGGCGGCCAAACCCCCGCACCGACGGTTCCCGCTGCACGGCCCCGTCCGGCGGTTCCCCGCGGACCCCTGTGCTCCGACGAACTCCTCCCCTCGAGCACGTCCGGCGGCCCTCCACTGCCTTCAACATCTCCTCTCGACGCCATCTCCATCCAGCAAGTCCGGCGGCTACCCCCTGCCCTGTCCGGCGGCTGTCCGGCGCCGAGTCCCTGTCCGGCTGCTTCCCTCCCCTTGCTCCGGCTGCTGCTTCACCACCATCCACCACCTCCACCACCAGTGCTCAGACCGGCGGCTTGCTCCCTGCTCAGACCGGCGGCCACTCCGGCGGCCACTCCGGCGGCCGTGCTCCAGCGCCCAACCCACAGTAAGCCTCTCCCCTTCCCTCTTCATATATATATATCTATATATATATATATATATATGTGTATATATATATATACGTATATTGTCACGCCCCGGCTCCATGGATAAGGAACCGAGCCACGTGGCAATGGCCAGCAGTGTACTTCGGCGGGCATCCAATCCAATGGGCCCGTCGGAGTACACTTAAGCTGTAAAGTACAATGAATAACCCATCACACAACACAAGTAAACTCAATCTAAATCTCATCCACAGGCAGCAATATAAGAGCACAATAGAAGTAAATACAACGACTAATGTGCATGAAGGAAAATGTCCAAAATAGTATCAAGTACAACCACTAGAATAGTCACACGGGGACAAACCCGCTAGCACAAATAGACTGAAATGAAAGTAAGCAAATAAGATAACTTGGGACGGTAGCAGGTAACTAGGTAAAGATACCGTCCCAAGGAAAGAGTCACTACCAGTGATCAAGCGAAGTCCTCAGGAATGACCTCGTCCTCGGCAGTGGGTACAGCTGCTGGAAAGATGCCCGGTCCGTACTCCTCCGGGTAAATCTCGAAGCCTATACCTGGAAGGGAACCAGGTCCTCAGAGGGACGTAACAAGGTACAAGAAAATAACATGCCAGGTAAACAGATAGTACAAGTGCGACAACAGGGTAGACTAGTACAACCAAACAAGTGTGACACAGTTTAAAGACAACGTTCGACGCGTGGGCCGTCCAAAATAAAACCGTAGCTCCGGACACGGAAACACACGGCACGTACCGCAGCTCCGGGCAAAGAGTCACACGGGTGAAACAGGCTACACTAGAAAATACTACATATATATCAGCGCGTGCAGAGTAGCCCAAACGTCTAGTAACTGTCTTCCCCTTCCCAAGCGGTCAACGATTGTGCGTTGAACCTGAACCTCTAACTACAGTCTTGACATACACAGAAGTTAAATCAACAGACGCGACCCTATGGTCGTCCCAGTCTCTGGTCATGATGTCAGTATCAGGATACAGGAATCTGGCACGAACACAGTGTATAAATGTGTCCTGGGGTATCGATGTACTCTGGTACGTGCATCGAGGTACTATGGAACATCAGAATAATTCTAGGTCGTTAAGTCGAAAGTCAACACCCGGTTGTGAACCGGACACGGAATATCGAACATCAACGTAAACAAGCGCACAATGTACAAAAAGAAGAACAATATCTGTAAACTGAAATACTGGGTAGCAAGGTACACTTGCCTGCGTGCGGCTGCTGATGACGGGGATCGGGTACTGCGTCCAAGTCCTCAGGTCCCGTAATACCTAGAGAAGAGATACAATCTAAATCAATAATCTATTTTACAACAGACTGGTGTACTACACACTGCTATGTCTAGACTCAGTCTCTGGAATTACCTAATATTATTATCGTCCTCAATTCATTGTCTCGTGATCCGATCTACTACTCATCCTGGAATAATTTTCCTGCTCTCCATTTGCAGGTATTTTATAACCTCAATCAATTTCTATGTGATCCGTAAATGTTGGATTTAATTATTTATTATTATTATTATTTTTTTTAACCATGTTTATGCCAACAATGTAAATATCAATTCCCATCTGCTATATCTTCCTTTAATCCTCGATATACCAGATTCCATATATATCTCAAACATACATTTTCTTTTATTACTATCTTCCACTATGCATCCACATATATAAGCCAAAACCTTAGCTAACATTCTTAACCGCAAGACACAGGGCTATACTACCACTACATAAACATCCATTTTAAACCTTAGCCAATATGAACCCATATGTATATATAACATCCTCATTCCAATAATATTTGCATACAACAAACTCATATTTCCTTTAGTTCAATTGTTTCACTACACTATCATTTATCATCATTAAGCAAACACTAGTAATATATTAAATCTTTTTAAACACTACCTCCTCCCTAGTCATTTTTAACATCATTAAGCTCAAACTACATGTATATATACCTCAACCGTATTTTTAATTATCATACCATTCTATCCATCCACATCCATATATATAAGAACTCAACCCTAAAACATTCCCTAGTTCATAGCCCACAATCCTAATAATCATATTAAAACAGGTAATAAATTCTGGAATTAAAAGAATGAGATGGGGGGGGAGTCGACCTCGTCGCGGCGAGGTTGATGACCGGCCGGAGGTGGAGATGATGTTGGGATACACGTGGAGATGGCCGGAAGAGAAACCACACAGCTGGAGCGGGGTTGCTCCGGTCCGGAGGTGACCGGACGGTGGGACTGCAGCGGGGAAGCTCAACCGCGGCTGCCGTGGGGAGGTTCGGCCGCTGGCTCAGTGGGGAGCCCGGCCGCCGCTAGCTTCAGCGAGAAGTTCTGCCGCGGCTGCTACAGTGGGGGTGGGGTCGGGCCGGAGTAGTTGGTCGGCCGGAGGTGGTCTATGGGGAGTAGGGAAGAGTATGGGATGAGCATGGAATGAAGAAGGAGGAGAAGGAAGAGAAGAAGAAACTTAGCATGGGAAGCTTCCTTCTTGCATGAAGAAAATTAAATGGAGGAGGAGAGAGAGTGGTGTTGGGATTAGGGCCGGTGGAGTATTGAGGGTGTGGGGAGAAGAGGTTACTTTATAGGGAGATGTGAGGTTTGAATGTGTGGTTAGGATTCTCCTAGGAAAAATGAGTGGTTGGGATTTAATATGAATAGGGGTGGGTTTCTTCATGAGGGAATTGGGTTTGGGACCCCATTTTGGGACCCAAATTAATACTCATGACCAATGAGGTGTTGCCAACAATTTGCTAATTGCAAATAAGCCCCCGTAAATTCGGGAATTTGCATGGTCACATGAAATGACGCAAAAATTACGGAGAAAAATATATTTAAAATTGTCATAGTGAGGGGGCGTTGCGCGTCAGGCGCGGGTCAAATTTGGAGGGCATTGGGATTAATTTAATATTAAAATATAATTTACAGAGCTGATAAATCCCGATTAAACTAACGATAACGCGTCCCGCGAATTTAATTTAATTGGGGCCCGCGGGGTCAAAATCTGGAAATGGCGCAAAGGCCAAAAATGGTGGGGACTTGGAGTCAGTCTTGGACCCTTTAGTTGGTCCGGCTCAACGGGTTAAGTTGGTACTTCAAAATTGAGGGTAACGACACAGGTGTCCGACACAGAATAAAATACGGGTTAAAATTTTCGGGATGTTGCGCAATTAATTTAGAGCACACGAAAGTTGATTTTAACAGTCAGAAAAGTCCAGTGCCTAATTTGGCGAGTTGAGTCGAGTGTACAATATTTGTACGGAATTTGTGGGCTGAAAATGGGTTCCGAATAAATAGACCAAGATAGGGAGGAAATAATGTTTAATTAAATGGATTAAAATTCCAGATAAAACATATCTAAGCTAAACCTCAACAACTGTCATCAAAATTTTTCCAGATCCACTCTAACTATCCACAGAATAAAATGAGGGGGTTTACATTCTTCCCAACTTAGAAAAATTTCGTCCCCGAAATTAAAAGTAAAGCACGATAATAACTAACAGAATTTAAATTAACTAGTAATTAAACTGTCGTACGTAAATTCGTACCTTGCTCCTCAAATAAGTACGGAAATCGCTGCCGAATAGAATCCTCGCGCTCCCAAGTAGACTCGCCTGGTGAATGGTGCTTCCATGCCACTCTGACCAGTCGAATCGTCTGCCCTCTCAGAGTCTTCTCGCTGCGATCGAGGATCTCAACTGGCTGCTCTACGTAAGACAGGCGGGGCCCGACTGTAATCTCCGAATGATCAAGCACGTGGCTAGGGTCTGCGACATATCTCCTCAGCTGCGATACGTGAAATACGTCATGCACTCCCTCTAATGATGGAGGTAAAGCAAGACGGTATGCCACTTCGCCAACTCGTTCCAGAATGTCAAAAGGTCCGATATACCTCGGACTCAGCTTGCCTCTGCCTCCGAATCTGATGGTACCACGAGTGGGCGATATCCTCAAAAACACGTGGTCACCCTCCTTGAACTCCAATGGTCTGCGGTGCGCATCTGCCCAGTGTTTCTGTCTGTCCTGTGCTGCGCGCAGGTGGCTCTGAATCTGCTTGACCTTCTCTACTGTCTGTGTCACCAATTCGGGCCCAAGTATCTGACGCTCTCCCACGTCACTCCAACAAACTGGCGACCTGCATTTCCTGCCATACAGTGCCTCATACGGTGCCATCTGTATGCTGGCCTGGTAACTGTTATTGTAGGAGAATTCCACCAAGTGTAGATGGTCCTCCCAAGATCCTCTAAAATCAATCATGCACGCTCTCAACATATCCTCTAATATCTGTATCGTGCGCTCTGACTGTCCGTCTGTCTGTGGATGATACGCAGTGCTGAACTTGAGACGAGTTCCTAAGCTCTCCTGCATACTCCGCCAAAAATGTGACGTGAACCTGGAATCACGATCCGATACGATGCTGACAGGCACTCCATGTAATCATACTATCTGCCTCATATACATGTCAGCTAGTATCTCGGTGGATTGCCCAACTCTGAAGGGCAAGAAATGTGCAGACTTGGTGAGTCTGTCTACTACAACCCAAACTGCATCTTTCCCGCTAGGGCTTCGCGGGAATCCTGTGACGAAGTCCATGGTAATGTGTTCCCACTTCCACTCGGGAATGGGGAGTGGCTGCAATAATCCTGCAGTCCTCTGATGTTCAGCCTTGACTTGCTGACAAACTAAACACTTCGCCACAAATCTTGCAATTTCTCTCTTCATCCCATGCCACCAAAAATGCTGTCTCAAGTCTCGGTACATCTTCGTACCCCCGGGATGAATAGAATAAATCGAGCTATGGGCCTCTGTCATCAACTCTTGGCGTAGCTCGCCACTCGGAACATATAGGCGTTCTCCGCACCTCAGCGTTCCGTCTTCATGAATCCTGAGTCCTGTCTGCAGGCCGGCTTCTGTTCTCTCTCGCAGACGTCGAAATCTCGCATCTGTAGGCAATGCTGCCTTGATCCTCTCAATCAAAGTAGACTGAACCTCAAGACTGGCCATCTGTCCATCCATGCCTGGCAATACGATCTCTATCCCAAGCTCCTGGAGATCCTCTAGCAACTGTTGCTGCGTCGTCAGAAAGTATGCCATGGGCTTCCTGCTTAAGGCATCTGCTACGACGTTCGCCTTGCCAGGGTGGTACTGCAGCTCAATGTCATAATCTGTCATCAACTCTAGCCAGCGTCTCTGCCTCATATTGAGCTCCTTCTGCGTGTAGACATACTTCAGGCTTTTATGATCTGTATAAATCTCAACACGCTCACCATAAAGGTAATGTCTCCATAGCTTTAGTGCAAATATCACCGCAGCTAGCTCCAAGTCGTGCGTCGGATAGTTCTTCTCATGAACTCTCAGCTGTCTCGAGGCGTAGGCTATCACCTTGCCGTGTTGCATCAGTACACATCCCAATCCGCTCCCTGACGCATCACTGTACACTACAAATCCTCCTGATCCGGAAGGTAGTGTCAAAATCGGTGCTGATGTCAGACGCTTCTTCAGCTCATCGAAAGCCGTCTGACACTCGTCGGTCCAGATAAACTCTTCGCCTTTACGCGTCAGTCGCGTCATAGGCGCAGCTATCCTCGAAAAGTTTTCCACGAACCTCCGGTAATATCCGGCAAGTCCGAGGAAACTCCTCACCTCTGTAACTGATGTAGGGGTAGGCCAGGTCTCTACTGCAGCTATCTTCTCCGGATCCACTGATAGTCCATCTCCGGTGATTATGTGTCCCAGAAATGGTACTCTGTCCAAGCAAAACTCACATTTGCTGAGTTTGGCGTACAGCCTCTCATGTCTCAGCGTCTCTAACACAATCCTGAGATGTCTCTCATGCTCCTCCTGGCTCTTGGAATATATCAGGATATCGTCTATAAATACCACCACGAACTTATCTAAGTACTGGTGGAAAACATTGTTCATCAAACACATGAATACTGCTGGCGCGTTGGTTAAACCAAACGGCATGACTAAAAACTCATAGTGGCCATACTTCGTCCGAAAGGCCGTCTTCTGGATGTCCTCTTTCCGTACCTTGATCTGATGATATCCGGATCTGAGGTCGATCTTCGAGAATACACAAGCACCGCTAAGCTGATCAAACAAATCATCGATGCGCGGTAGTGGATACTTGTTCTTTATCGTTACAGCATTTAGCGCCCTGTAATCGATACACAAGCGTACCGTCCCGTCCTTCTTCGGTACGAATAGAATGGGTGCTCCCCATGGAGATACACTAGCCCGAATGAAACCCTTTTCTAAGAGATCATCTACTTGTACCTTCAGCTCAACCAACTCCTTCGGTGCTAGTCTATAAACGGGAGAAGTAACTGGCTCGGCTCCTGGAGTCAACTC
This sequence comes from Iris macrosiphon, assembly GCA_036927795.1. Classification (NCBI taxonomy): domain Eukaryota; kingdom Viridiplantae; phylum Streptophyta; class Magnoliopsida; order Asparagales; family Iridaceae; genus Iris; species Iris macrosiphon. The sequence goes on along the minus strand of JAYESA010001333.1, from coordinate 16,293 downwards.
TATAGTGAACTCAATCTCTCGGTCAGGTGGCAGTCCTGGGAGATCCTCTGGAAACACATCCTCAAACTCTGCTATAAAGTGAGGGTACATCGGTTCACCTTCTGCAATGTGTGCCGCTAGGGTAGGTTGGACACCATGCTCTCGGGCTCCCCGAAGGAACTCAAACTCTGGGTGATCTGGGGGTCTAAAGATGACACAACCACGATGGCAATCTAGCGTTGCGTGGTATTGGCTCAACCAATCCATGCCTAGGACAATGTCATAGTCCGGCATGGAGAAAACCAAAAATCGGGCACGCATCTCTCGCCCGCAGACAACTACTGAACATGATCTACAAGTGTCGCTAACAGGTACTATTCCACCTCCCGTAAGAATCCTCTTGACCTTCGGAAGGGGTGCAGTGGCTATTCTATGGGTAGCCACGAAACTAGCAGCTATAAAAGAGTGTGTGGCACCAGAATCAAATAGGACTAATGCTGGTAATGTAGCTACTAAAATTGTACCTGCTATCACTTCTCCTGCTGTCTCAGCCTCCTCGATGGTCATAGCATAGGCCTGTCCCTGTCTCGGTGCCGGTGCCCTCTGCTGCTGCTGCTGGACCTGCTGGTATCGATCTCCCTGTGGAGCCAAGGGTGGCCTCCTCTGGTTCACTCCTGGTGCTGGGGGTCGCTGCGCTCCAGCTCCTGCGTAAGGTGGCCTCGGTCCATGAGGCTGCTGATAAGGCCTCGGCGCTGGCAGGGCTGGTCGGTGAACCATCTGTGCTGGATCCCTCTGATCTGGGCAATCTCGGACTGCATGCTGGTCCGATCCGCATCTCAAGCAAGCGCCCAATCTCCGTCGGCAGTCCCTCAATATATGTCCCTTCTTGCCGCAGAAATGGCAAGTGGGAATGACTGCACCCTGCTGTGGTGCTGCCCTTTGGTGTTGCTGCTGTACCAAAGGACGCTTCGCAGGTCCTCCCTGCGGGGCTCGGACTGCTGATGTCGTCGCAAAGGGGCGTTTATGACTAGCCTCCAACTTGCTGATACGGTCTTGGCGTCGCGCTGCAAGTAGTACCTCGGAGTAAGTGGTGTAGGCTGTGGACCCGATAAGCTTCTGGTTCTCATATCTCAGGCCCTCAAAGAACTTCTCGGCCTTTGCTTCTTCAGTGGGGATCAGGTATGGTACAAATCTGCTCAGGCGGAGGAACTCAGAATTGTATTCCTCTAAAGTCATACTCCCCTGGATGAGGTTCTGGAATCTGCTCCGAAGCTCTGCTCGGGCGGTAGAGGGTATGTACATCTCCTGGAAGAGTCTGGAGAACTCTTCCCAGGTGACGCGATCCGGTCCCAAACGCTCCTCCTCGGAAAGCCACCAGTGATGAGCGTTGCCGGTGAGCTGCATCCTGACAGCCGTCATCCATCGGTGTCGGGGGAGGTCAGTAGCCTCTAGCTGGTGCTGAATGCCGGTGAGCCAAGCGTGGACCTCCGTCGGCTCCTCGGTGCCCGCAAAAGGTTGCGGTATCAAACGACGGAAGTCTATGACAGACCCTCTCGTCGGTACACATGCGGGTGGTGTCGCCTGCCCCAAGGCCGTCACGATGCTCTCTCTCAAGGCCTCAGCCTGGTGCTGCTGAGCCTGCTGGGCCTGCTGCTGAGCCTGTTGCTGGGCCTGCTGCTGGGCCTGCTGCTGGGCCTGCTGGGCCTGCATCATCGCAAACATCATTTGGAACATCTGGGTTCCGTCCATCGGTTGCCCTGTGGGGAATGGCATATAGGGCATCTGGGGCGGAAATGGTGGAGGAGGTGGTAGCTGCTGCTTCTCCTGACTCGGGATCCTCTGATCCTCAGGTCCTGCCTGATGTGGAGTCTGGTGTCCGCCCGATGGCATGTCGGGGTGTCCTGATGACTGTCCCATGGGAGCTGGAGTCAGTAGAAGGACCTGCTCCAGATCCGGTTCCCCGGATGATCCTGCGTCTCGGGGAACGTCGCCAGGCTGCACGATATGTCCACTGCGGAGATTCATAACTCTGAAAAGAAGTCATGACTGCGATCAGCGTTTGAGGAAAATAAACAAGATGCAATTGGATAAACGATATCGAGATAGAGGTGTCATGTGAAGGTTTCAAACTTTGCAGATGAGATTTCTAACTCTATTCCTAATTTGCAGGCTCGCTTGGCACAGTTAGGTGACCAAGACGATTTAAATTTGACCTGCATGGGCCACCACAAAAACCTTGTCACGCCCCGGTTCCATGGATAAGGAACCGAGCCACGTGGCAATGGCCAGCAGTGTACTTCGGCGGGCATCCAATCCAATGGGCCCGTCGGAGTACACTTAAGCTGTAAAGTACAATGAATAACCCATCACACAACACAAGTAAACTCAATCTAAATCTCATCCACAGGCAGCAATATAAGAGCACAATAGAAGTAAATACAACGACTAATGTGCATGAAGGAAAATGTCCAAAATAGTATCAAGTACAACCACTAGAATAGTCACACGGGGACAAACCCGCTAGCACAAATAGACTGAAATGAAAGTAAGCAAATAAGATAACTTGGGACGGTAGCAGGTAACTAGGTAAAGATACCGTCCCAAGGAAAGAGTCACTACCAGTGATCAAGCGAAGTCCTCAGGAATGACCTCATCCTCGGCAGTGGGTACAGCTGCTGGAAAGATGCCCGGTCCGTACTCCTCCGGGTAAATCTCGAAGCCTATACCTGGAAGGGAACCAGGTCCTCAGAGGAACGTAACAAGGTACAAGAAAATAACATGCCAGGTAAACAGATAGTACAAGTGCGACAACAGGGTAGACTAGTACAACCAAACAAGTGTGACACAGTTTAAAGACAACGTTCGACGCGTGGGCCGTCCAAAATAAAACCATAGCTCCGGACACGGAAACACACGGCACGTACCGCAGCTCCGGGCAAAGAGTCACACGGGTGAAACAGGCTACACTAGAAAATACTACATATATATCAGCGCGTGCAGAGTAGCCCAAACGTCTAGTAACTGTCTTCCCCTTCCCAAGCGGTCAACGATTGTGCGTTGAACCTGAACCTCTAACTACAGTCTTGACATACACAGAAGTTAAATCAACAGACGCGACCCTATGGTCGTCCCAGTCTCTGGTCATGATGTCAGTATCAGGATACAGGAATCTGGCACGAACACAGTGTATAAATGTGTCCTGGGGTATCGATGTACTCTGGTACGTGCATCGAGGTACTATGGAACATCAGAATAATTCTAGGTCGTTAAGTCGAAAGTCAACACCCGGTTGTGAACCGGACACGGAATATCGAACATCAACGTAAACAAGCGCACAATGTACAAAAAGAAGAACAATATCTGTAAACTGAAATACTGGGTAGCAAGGTACACTTGCCTGCGTGCGGCTGCTGATGACGGGGATCGGGTACTGCGTCCAAGTCCTCAGGTCCCGCAATACCTAGAGAAGAGATACAATCTAAATCAATAATCTATTTTACAACAGACTGGTGTACTACACACTGCTATGTCTAGACTCAGTCTCTGGAATTACCTAATATTATTATCGTCCTCAATTCATTGTCTCGTGATCCGATCTACTACTCATCCTGGAATAATTTTCCTGCTCTCCATTTGCAGGTATTTTATAACCTCAATCAATTTCTATGTGATCCGTAAATGTTGGATTTAATTATTTATTATTATTATTATTATTTTTAACCATGTTTATGCCAACAATGTAAATATCAATTCCCATCTGCTATATCTTCCTTTAATCCTCGATATACCAGATTCCATATATATCTCAAACATACATTTTCTTTTATTACTATCTTCCACTATGCATCCACATATATAAGCCAAAACCTTAGCTAACATTCTTAACCGCAAGACACAGGGCTATACTACCACTACATAAACATCCATTTTAAACCTTAGCCAATATGAACCCATATGTATATATAACATCCTCATTCCAATAATATTTGCATACAACAAACTCATATTTCCTTTAGTTCAATTGTTTCACTACACTATCATTTATCATCATTAAGCAAACACTAGTAATATATTAAATCTTTTTAAACACTACCTCCTCCCTAGTCATTTTTAACATCATTAAGCTCAAACTACATGTATATATACCTCAACCGTATTTTTAATTATCATACCATTCTATCCATCCACATCCATATATATAAGAACTCAACCCTAAAACATTCCCTAGTTCATAGCCCACAATCCTAATAATCATATTAAAACAGGTAATAAATTCTGGAATTAAAAGAATGAGATGGGGGGGGAGTCGACCTCGTCGCGGCGAGGTTGATGACCGGCCGGAGGTGGAGATGATGTTGGGATACACGTGGAGATGGCCGGAAGAGAAACCACACAGCTGGAGCGGGGTTGCTCCGGTCCGGAGGTGACCGGACGGTGGGACTGCAGCGGGGAAGCTCAACCGCGGCTGCCGTGGGGAGGTTCGGCCGCTGGCTCAGTGGGGAGCCCGGCCGCCGCTAGCTTCAGCGAGAAGTTCTGCCGCGGCTGCTACAGTGGGGGTGGGGTCGGGCCGGAGTAGTTGGTCGGCCGGAGGTGGTCTATGGGGAGTAGGGAAGAGTATGGGATGAGCATGGAATGAAGAAGGAGGAGAAGGAAGAGAAGAAGAAACTTAGCATGGGAAGCTTCCTTCTTGCATGAAGAAAATTAAATGGAGGAGGAGAGAGAGTGGTGTTGGGATTAGGGCCGGTGGAGTATTGAGGGTGTGGGGAGAAGAGGTTACTTTATAGGGAGATGTGAGGTTTGAATGTGTGGTTAGGATTCTCCTAGGAAAAATGAGTGGTTGGGATTTAATATGAATAGGGGTGGGTTTCTTCATGAGGGAATTGGGTTTGGGACCCCATTTTGGGACCCAAATTAATACTCATGACCAATGAGGTGTTGCCAACAATTTGCTAATTGCAAATAAGCCCCCGTAAATTCGGGAATTTGCATGGTCACATGAAATGACGCAAAAATTACGGAGAAAAATATATTTAAAATTGTCATAGTGAGGGGGCGTTGCGCGTCAGGCGCGGGTCAAATTTGGAGGGCATTGGGATTAATTTAATATTAAAATATAATTTACAGAGCTGATAAATCCCGATTAAACTAACGATAACGCGTCCCGCGAATTTAATTTAATTGGGGCCCGCGGGGTCAAAATCTGGAAATGGCGCAAAGGCCAAAAATGGTGGGGACTTGGAGTCAGTCTTGGACCCTTTAGTTGGTCCGGCTCAACGGGTTAAGTTGGTACTTCAAAATTGAGGGTAACGACACAGGTGTCCGACACAGAATAAAATACGGGTTAAAATTTTCGGGATGTTGCGCAATTAATTTAGAGCACACGAAAGTTGATTTTAACAGTCAGAAAAGTCCAGTGCCTAATTTGGCGAGTTGAGTCGAGTGTACAATATTTGTACGGAATTTGTGGGCTGAAAATGGGTTCCGAATAAATAGACCAAGATAGGGAGGAAATAATGTTTAATTAAATGGATTAAAATTCCAGATAAAACATATCTAAGCTAAACCTCAACAACTGTCATCAAAATTTTTCCAGATCCACTCTAACTATCCACAGAATAAAATGAGGGGGTTTACATTCTTCCCAACTTAGAAAAATTTCGTCCCCGAAATTAAAAGTAAAGCACGATAATAACTAACAGAATTTAAATTAACTAGTAATTAAACTGTCGTACGTAAATTCGTACCTTGCTCCTCAAATAAGTACGGAAATCGCTGCCGAATAGAATCCTCGCGCTCCCAAGTAGACTCGCCTGGTGAATGGTGCTTCCATGCCACTCTGACCAGTCGAATCGTCTGCCCTCTCAGAGTCTTCTCGCTGCGATCGAGGATCTCAACTGGCTGCTCTACGTAAGACAGGCGGGGCCCGACTGTAATCTCCGAATGATCAAGCACGTGGCTAGGGTCTGCGACATATCTCCTCAGCTGCGATACGTGAAATACGTCATGCACTCCCTCTAATGATGGAGGTAAAGCAAGACGGTATGCCACTTCGCCAACTCGTTCCAGAATGTCAAAAGGTCCGATATACCTCGGACTCAGCTTGCCTCTGCCTCCGAATCTGATGGTACCACGAGTGGGCGATATCCTCAAAAACACGTGGTCACCCTCCTTGAACTCCAATGGTCTGCGGTGCGCATCTGCCCAGTGTTTCTGTCTGTCCTGTGCTGCGCGCAGGTGGCTCTGAATCTGCTTGACCTTCTCTACTGTCTGTGTCACCAATTCGGGCCCAAGTATCTGACGCTCTCCCACGTCACTCCAACAAACTGGCGACCTGCATTTCCTGCCATACAGTGCCTCATACGGTGCCATCTGTATGCTGGCCTGGTAACTGTTATTGTAGGAGAATTCCACCAAGTGTAGATGGTCCTCCCAAGATCCTCTAAAATCAATCATGCACGCTCTCAACATATCCTCTAATATCTGTATCGTGCGCTCTGACTGTCCGTCTGTCTGTGGATGATACGCAGTGCTGAACTTGAGACGAGTTCCTAAGCTCTCCTGCATACTCCGCCAAAAATGTGACGTGAACCTGGAATCACGATCCGATACGATGCTGACAGGCACTCCATGTAATCATACTATCTGCCTCATATACATGTCAGCTAGTATCTCGGTGGATTGCCCAACTCTGAAGGGCAAGAAATGTGCAGACTTGGTGAGTCTGTCTACTACAACCCAAACTGCATCTTTCCCGCTAGGGCTTCGCGGGAATCCTGTGACGAAGTCCATGGTAATGTGTTCCCACTTCCACTCGGGAATGGGGAGTGGCTGCAATAATCCTGCAGTCCTCTGATGTTCAGCCTTGACTTGCTGACAAACTAAACACTTCGCCACAAATCTTGCAATTTCTCTCTTCATCCCATGCCACCAAAAATGCTGTCTCAAGTCTCGGTACATCTTCGTACCCCCGGGATGAATAGAATAAATCGAGCTATGGGCCTCTGTCATCAACTCTTGGCGTAGCTCGCCACTCGGAACATATAGGCGTTCTCCGCACCTCAGCGTTCCGTCTTCATGAATCCTGAGTCCTGTCTGCAGGCCGGCTTCTGTTCTCTCTCGCAGACGTCGAAATCTCGCATCTGTAGGCAATGCTGCCTTGATCCTCTCAATCAAAGTAGACTGAACCTCAAGACTGGCCATCTGTCCATCCATGCCTGGCAATACGATCTCTATCCCAAGCTCCTGGAGATCCTCTAGCAACTGTTGCTGCGTCGTCAGAAAGTATGCCATGGGCTTCCTGCTTAAGGCATCTGCTACGACGTTCGCCTTGCCAGGGTGGTACTGCAGCTCAATGTCATAATCTGTCATCAACTCTAGCCAGCGTCTCTGCCTCATATTGAGCTCCTTCTGCGTGTAGACATACTTCAGGCTTTTATGATCTGTATAAATCTCAACACGCTCACCATAAAGGTAATGTCTCCATAGCTTTAGTGCAAATATCACCGCAGCTAGCTCCAAGTCGTGCGTCGGATAGTTCTTCTCATGAACTCTCAGCTGTCTCGAGGCGTAGGCTATCACCTTGCCGTGTTGCATCAGTACACATCCCAATCCGCTCCCTGACGCATCACTGTACACTACAAATCCTCCTGATCCGGAAGGTAGTGTCAAAATCGGTGCTGATGTCAGACGCTTCTTCAGCTCATCGAAAGCCGTCTGACACTCGTCGGTCCAGATAAACTCTTCGCCTTTACGCGTCAGTCGCGTCATAGGCGCAGCTATCCTCGAAAAGTTTTCCACGAACCTCCGGTAATATCCGGCAAGTCCGAGGAAACTCCTCACCTCTGTAACTGATGTAGGGGTAGGCCAGGTCTCTACTGCAGCTATCTTCTCCGGATCCACTGATAGTCCATCTCCGGTGATTATGTGTCCCAGAAATGGTACTCTGTCCAAGCAAAACTCACATTTGCTGAGTTTGGCGTACAGCCTCTCATGTCTCAGCGTCTCTAACACAATCCTGAGATGTCTCTCATGCTCCTCCTGGCTCTTGGAATATATCAGGATATCGTCTATAAATACCACCACGAACTTATCTAAGTACTGGTGGAAAACATTGTTCATCAAACACATGAATACTGCTGGCGCGTTGGTTAAACCAAACGGCATGACTAAAAACTCATAGTGGCCATACTTCGTCCGAAAGGCCGTCTTCTGGATGTCCTCTTTCCGTACCTTGATCTGATGATATCCGGATCTGAGGTCGATCTTCGAGAATACACAAGCACCGCTAAGCTGATCAAACAAATCATCGATGCGCGGTAGTGGATACTTGTTCTTTATCGTTACAGCATTTAGCGCCCTGTAATCGATACACAAGCGTACCGTCCCGTCCTTCTTCGGTACGAATAGAATGGGTGCTCCCCATGGAGATACACTAGCCCGAATGAAACCCTTTTCTAAGAGATCATCTACTTGTACCTTCAGCTCAACCAACTCCTTCGGTGCTAGTCTATAAACGGGAGAAGTAACTGGCTCGGCTCCTGGAGTCAACTCTATAGTGAACTCAATCTCTCGGTCAGGTGGCAGTCCTGGGAGATCCTCTGGAAACACATCCTCAAACTCTGCTATAAAGTGAGGGTACATCGGTTCACCTTCTGCAATGTGTGCCGCTAGGGTAGGTTGGACACCATGCTCTCGGGCTCCCCGAAGGAACTCAAACTCTGGGTGATCTGGGGGTCTAAAGATGACACAACCACGATGGCAATCTAGCGTTGCGTGGTATTGGCTCAACCAATCCATGCCTAGGACAATGTCATAGTCCGGCATGGAGAAAACCAAAAATCGGGCACGCATCTCTCGCCCGCAGACAACTACTGAACATGATCTACAAGTGTCGCTAACAGGTACTATTCCACCTCCCGTAAGAATCCTCTTGACCTTCGGAAGGGGTGCAGTGGCTATTCTATGGGTAGCCACGAAACTAGCAGCTATAAAAGAGTGTGTGGCACCAGAATCAAATAGGACTAATGCTGGTAATGTAGCTACTAAAATTGTACCTGCTATCACTTCTCCTGCTGTCTCAGCCTCCTCGATGGTCATAGCATAGGCCTGTCCCTGTCTCGGTGCCGGTGCCCTCTGCTGCTGCTGCTGGACCTGCTGGTATCGATCTCCCTGTGGAGCCAAGGGTGGCCTCCTCTGGTTCACTCCTGGTGCTAGGGGTCGCTGCGCTCCAGCTCCTGCGTAAGGTGGCCTCGGTCCATGAGGCTGCTGATAAGGCCTCGGCGCTGGCAGGGCTGGTCGGTGAACCATCTGTGCTGGATCCCTCTGATCTGGGCAATCTCGGACTGCATGCTGGTCCGATCCGCATCTCAAGCAAGCGCCCAATCTCCGTCGGCAGTCCCTCAATATATGTCCCTTCTTGCCGCAGAAATGGCAAGTGGGAATGACTGCACCCTGCTGTGGTGCTGCCCTTTGGTGTTGCTGCTGTACCAAAGGACGCTTCGCAGGTCCTCCCTGCGGGGCTCGGACTGCTGATGTCGTCGCAAAGGGGCGTTTATGACTAGCCTCCAACTTGCTGATACGGTCTTGGCGTCGCGCTGCAAGTAGTACCTCGGAGTAAGTGGTGTAGGCTGTGGACCCGATAAGCTTCTGGTTCTCATATCTCAGGCCCTCAAAGAACTTCTCGGCCTTTGCTTCTTCAGTGGGGATCAGGTATGGTGCAAATCTGCTCAGGCGGAGGAACTCAGAATTGTATTCCTCTAAAGTCATACTCCCCTGGATGAGGTTCTGGAATCTGCTCCGAAGCTCTGCTCGGGCGGTAGAGGGTATGTACATCTCCTGGAAGAGTCTGGAGAACTCTTCCCAGGTGACGCGATCCGGTCCCAAACGCTCCTCCTCGGAAAGCCACCAGTGATGAGCGTTGCCGGTGAGCTGCATCCTGACAGCCGTCATCCATCGGTGTCGGGGGAGGTCAGTAGCCTCTAGCTGGTGCTGAATGCCGGTGAGCCAAGCGTGGACCTCCGTCGGCTCCTCGGTGCCCGCAAAAGGTTGCGGTATCAAACGACGGAAGTCTATGACAGACCCTCTCGTCGGCACACATGCGGGTGGTGTCGCCTGCCCCAAGGCCGTCACGATGCTCTCTCTCAAGGCCTCAGCCTGGTGCTGCTGAGCCTGCTGGGCCTGCTGCTGAGCCTGTTGCTGGGCCTGCTGCTGGGCCTGCTGCTGGGCCTGCTGGGCCTGCATCATCGCAAACATCATTTGGAACATCTGGGTTCCGTCCATCGGTTGCCCTGTGGGGAATGGCATATAGGGCATCTGGGGCGGAAATGGTGGAGGAGGTGGTAGCTGCTGCTTCTCCTGACTCGGGATCCTCTGATCCTCAGGTCCTGCCTGATGTGGAGTCTGGTGTCCGCCCGATGGCATGTCGGGGTGTCCTGATGACTGTCCCATGGGAGCTGGAGTCAGTAGAAGGACCTGCTCCAGATCCGGTTCCCCGGATGATCCTGCGTCTCGGGGAACGTCGCCAGGCTGCACGATATGTCCACTGCGGAGATTCATAACTCTGAAAAGAAGTCATGACTGCGATCAGCGTTTGAGGAAAATAAACAAGATGCAATTGGATAAACGATATCGAGATAGAGGTGTCATGTGAAGGTTTCAAACTTTGCAGATGAGATTTCTAACTCTATTCCTAATTTGCAGGCTCGCTTGGCACAGTTAGGTGACCAAGACGATTTAAATTTGACCTGCATGGGCCACCACAAAAACCTTGTCACGCCCCGGTTCCATGGATAAGGAACCGAGCCACGTGGCAATGGCCAGCAGTGTACTTCGGCGGGCATCCAATCCAATGGGCCCGTCGGAGTACACTTAAGCTGTAAAGTACAATGAATAACCCATCACACAACACAAGTAAACTCAATCTAAATCTCATCCACAGGCAGCAATATAAGAGCACAATAGAAGTAAATACAACGACTAATGTGCATGAAGGAAAATGTCCAAAATAGTATCAAGTACAACCACTAGAATAGTCACACGGGGACAAACCCGCTAGCACAAATAGACTGAAATGAAAGTAAGCAAATAAGATAACTTGGGACGGTAGCAGGTAACTAGGTAAAGATACCGTCCCAAGGAAAGAGTCACTACCAGTGATCAAGCGAAGTCCTCAGGAATGACCTCGTCCTCGGCAGTGGGTACAGCTGCTGGAAAGATGCCCGGTCCGTACTCCTCCGGGTAAATCTCGAAGCCTATACCTGGAAGGGAACCAGGTCCTCAGAGGGACGTAACAAGGTACAAGAAAATAACATGCCAGGTAAACAGATAGTACAAGTGCGACAACAGGGTAGACTAGTACAACCAAACAAGTGTGACACAGTTTAAAGACAACGTTCGACGCGTGGGCCGTCCAAAATAAAACCATAGCTCCGGACACGGAAACACACGGCACGTACCGCAGCTCCGGGCAAAGAGTCACACGGGTGAAACAGGCTACACTAGAAAATACTACATATATATCAGCGCGTGCAGAGTAGCCCAAACGTCTAGTAACTGTCTTCCCCTTCCCAAGCGGTCAACGATTGTGCGTTGAACCTGAACCTCTAACTACAGTCTTGACATACACAGAAGTTAAATCAACAGACGCGACCCTATGGTCGTCCCAGTCTCTGGTCATGATGTCAGTATCAGGATACAGGAATCTGGCACGAACACAGTGTATAAATGTGTCCTGGGGTATCGATGTACTCTGGTACGTGCATCGAGGTACTATGGAACATCAGAATAATTCTAGGTCGTTAAGTCGAAAGTCAACACCCGGTTGTGAACCGGACACGGAATATCGAACATCAACGTAAACAAGCGCACAATGTACAAAAAGAAGAACAATATCTGTAAACTGAAATACTGGGTAGCAAGGTACACTTGCCTGCGTGCGGCTGCTGATGACGGGGATCGGGTACTGCGTCCAAGTCCTCAGGTCCCGCAATACCTAGAGAAGAGATACAATCTAAATCAATAATCTATTTTACAACAGACTGGTGTACTACACACTGCTATGTCTAGACTCAGTCTCTGGAATTACCTAATATTATTATCGTCCTCAATTCATTGTCTCGTGATCCGATCTACTACTCATCCTGGAATAATTTTCCTGCTCTCCATTTGCAGGTATTTTATAACCTCAATCAATTTCTATGTGATCCGTAAATGTTGGATTTAATTATTTATTATTATTATTATTATTTTTAACCATGTTTATGCCAACAATGTAAATATCAATTCCCATCTGCTATATCTTCCTTTAATCCTCGATATACCAGATTCCATATATATCTCAAACATACATTTTCTTTTATTACTATCTTCCACTATGCATCCACATATATAAGCCAAAACCTTAGCTAACATTCTTAACCGCAAGACACAGGGCTATACTACCACTACATAAACATCCATTTTAAACCTTAGCCAATATGAACCCATATGTATATATAACATCCTCATTCCAATAATATTTGCATACAACAAACTCATATTTCCTTTAGTTCAATTGTTTCACTACACTATCATTTATCATCATTAAGCAAACACTAGTAATATATTAAATCTTTTTAAACACTACCTCCTCCCTAGTCATTTTTAACATCATTAAGCTCAAACTACATGTATATATACCTCAACCGTATTTTTAATTATCATACCATTCTATCCATCCACATCCATATATATAAGAACTCAACCCTAAAACATTCCCTAGTTCATAGCCCACAATCCTAATAATCATATTAAAACAGGTAATAAATTCTGGAATTAAAAGAATGAGATGGGGGGGGAGTCGACCTCGTCGCGGCGAGGTTGATGACCGGCCGGAGGTGGAGATGATGTTGGGATACACGTGGAGATGGTCGGAAGAGAAACCACACAGCTGGAGCGGGGTTGCTCCGGTCCGGAGGTGACCGGACGGTGGGACTGCAGCGGGGAAGCTCAACCGCGGCTGCCGTGGGGAGGTTCGGCCGCTGGCTCAGTGGGGAGCCCGGCCGCCGCTAGCTTCAGCGAGAAGTTCTGCCGCGGCTGCTACAGTGGGGGTGGGGTCGGGCCGGAGTAGTTGGTCGGCCGGAGGTGGTCTATGGGGAGTAGGGAAGAGTATGGGATGAGCATGGAATGAAGAAGGAGGAGAAGGAAGAGAAGAAGAAACTTAGCATGGGAAGCTTCCTTCTTGCATGAAGAAAATTAAATGGAGGAGGAGAGAGAGTGGTGTTGGGATTAGGGCCGGTGGAGTATTGAGGGTGTGGGGAGAAGAGGTTACTTTATAGGGAGATGTGAGGTTTGAATGTGTGGTTAGGATTCTCCTAGGAAAAATGAGTGGTTGGGATTTAATATGAATAGGGGTGGGTTTCTTCATGAGGGAATTGGGTTTGGGACCCCATTTTGGGACCCAAATTAATACTCATGACCAATGAGGTATTGCCAACAATTTGCTAATTGCAAATAAGCTCCCGTAAATTCGGGAATTTGCATGGTCACATGAAATGACGCAAAAATTACGGAGAAAAATATATTTAAAATTGTCATAGTGAGGGGGCGTTGCGCGTCAGGCGCGGGTCAAATTTGGAGGGCATTGGGATTAATTTAATATTAAAATATAATTTACAGAGCTGATAAATCCCGATTAAACTAACGATAACGCGTCCCGCGAATTTAATTTAATTGGGGCCCGCGGGGTCAAAATCTGGAAATGGCGCAAAGGCCAAAAATGGTGGGGACTTGGAGTCAGTCTTGGACCCTTTAGTTGGTCCGGCTCAACGGGTTAAGTTGGTACTTCAAAATTGAGGGTAACGACACAGGTGTCCGACACAGAATAAAATACGGGTTAAAATTTTCGGGATGTTGCGCAATTAATTTAGAGCACACGAAAGTTGATTTTAACAGTCAGAAAAGTCCAGTGCCTAATTTGGCGAGTTGAGTCGAGTGTACAATATTTGTACGGAATTTGTGGGCTGAAAATGGGTTCCGAATAAATAGACCAAGATAGGGAGGAAATAATGTTTAATTAAATGGATTAAAATTCCAGATAAAACATATCTAAGCTAAACCTCAACAACTGTCATCAAAATTTTTCCAGATCCACTCTAACTATCCACAGAATAAAATGAGGGGGTTTACATATATATATGCGTATATATATACTAAATGTATAATTATTATAGGTAATTATTTAATGAGAATATAATGGAATATTAATCAATGTATAATATATGTAAATATTAGCATGTATATGTATAGCAATTTAATTAATTAAAGTATATACTAGTATATGTTTGTATATATAGTATAGTGTATGTATAAATATATATATATATATATATATAATGTATATATATATATAAATGTTTGTTTAAATATTTAATTAATGTGTATATAGATTAATTTGGTATAATGTAAGGTATTGTATGTATTTAATATATTTGTATGGGTATATACTAATCTATATATGTATATGTATATGTATATGTAAATTACGTATTTAATCAATGTTTAAAATGTGTATGTATATATAATGTGTATAGTATTATTTAATTTATGTTTTAGTATATATATGTTTTGTATAGGTATTAATATATTAATCTATGTGTATAAATATTATTTGGTATAATGGGTAGATGTGTATGTGTACGTATTAAAATAATATTTTAATATGTATATTTTGGTATATATATATATATTGGTATTTTCTTCTAAATTAATAGAGTTTATGTTCAAAATAATTGATAATACGTATTTAGTACGTATTTAGTAATTAATTGTAAAAATTGTAATATGTACTTAGCATATTTTCAATATATATTTAATTGGTATATTTACCTGGTTATAGTATAGTATATTTTGATTGGTATATGAGTATATATATATGTAATTAGTCTATGTGTGTATTTTGTTAATTAGTATGTACAGATATATTTTGTATAAACCCTTAGTACATTTTATAATATATACATGTATATTTTGCAGTTGTATTTGATTGGAGATATGTTGTATGTACATACAGGTATTAGTGTTATTTAAAGTGTATATTTATACTTATAGCTATTATTGTAATTAAGGTATATATATATATGTAGTTGGCCTATCTAGTAGATGACCCCTACCGTACCTAGCGTAGCCTAAGGCCAGTGTATTTCTATTGTGTGTTAGTATAGCCCCTGATACAAATGTCATATTGTGTTGTGTTTATAGGACTGTTGGGTTACCCAGGGAATACTCTGGAACAGGACATCCATAAATACCAGCTAAGGACCGAGGCAAGTACATTCTCTGATAATTTCCAATTCTTGATAATTGCTATAAGTTCAATGATCTTGAAATGTTACAACTGAATCTTTGACACTGTGTTACACGGACTAGTATAGCTTGGATCTGCAGTCATGAGATGTTACCTTGATTATTGTATTGACATTGTACACGACATGTATATTTAGACATTGTACATGATAGACTTGACTTGTTCGTGTATCGTGACGTGTCATGGTTGGATCCACAGTACTAGTTGGGGGCGGGGAAGTAGTTAGTAAGAAATGTGATCATAACCTCTTATTGTAGTATATAAAATTGTAAGTGTTAATCATGCTCTTCACCCATGATTAGCCAGGCCCTGTAGCTACTGTACATGTTCCCAAGCCGATCACATTTTGAAACTACTATTTCAAACACCTAGAATAGATTACAGTTCTCTATCTTTAATCATATACTACATCAACCGTATATGATACTGTACCTTGTTCTTCCATTTTTATACATGCACTGACTGTATCATATTGCCTATTGCCTGTCTCTTTATATTGCCTGTCTCTCTTAAACTGTCATTACATTTTTTTCTCAGTAGCTAGCATAACATGTTTTATTGTATTATAGACATTATAAATTAATGGAACTGTTATTTGAGATTGTGCTTTGCTCCTTCCTGACTGGAAATATTTTTCCAGACTATGCCTTAGAGGACCGCTGTCCGACACTTATGGTGAGTAGCTGCAGACTTGGTAGTAGTTGTGATTCCAGGAGGTCTAGCTGGAAATTACTATTATTGTTAGTTCTTAAGTAGACTATTTGGTACCGGATTTGTCTCCGGCATTTTGATGATTCTTGGATATTGTTAAGTTAAGTTTTCTTGTGGACTTGTGTTGTGTTAGATTTTAATTTTTGTTTCGAAATCTTATCGTGCTGTGATCCTGTGATTGAGTATATGTTCATCTATTTGTGACATCCGTGCCTCCTAATGGAGATTGGATATTTGCGTGACATTAGTTAGATAGTATCAAT